>ML779285.1:738167-748377 GCA_009831015.1 Picea engelmannii
TTGTTCCAGCAGTCGTGTTCCAGCATCCGTGTTCCAGCAGTCGTGTTCCAGCAGTTGTGTTCCAGCATTCGTGTTCCAACAGTCGTGTTCCAGCAGTCGTGTTCCAGCATCCGTGTTCCAGCAGTCGTGTTCCAGCATCCGTGTTCCAGCATTCGTGTTCCAGCAGTCGTGTTCCAACATCCGTGTTCCAGCAGTCGTGTTCCAGCATCTACGTTTCAGCATCTGTGATTCAGCATTTGTGTTTCAGCATCTACGTTTCAGCATCTGTGATTCAGCATTTGTGTTTCAGCATCTACGTTTCAGCATCTGTGATTCAGCATTTGTGTTTTAGCATCTACGTTTCAGCATCTGTGATTCAGCATTTGTGTTTCAGCAGTTCGCATTTGTGTTGCAGCATCTGTGTTTCAGCTTCTATGTTCCTGCCTCTGTTCTCCATAAACAATCGATTTCCATCAATGACAACCTTGATCATCTGCATCATCTCTGCTGTAGCCATATTTCCAACATGTTAATCATACCTTCCACTTCAATCATGTGCGACTGAAATTCATCTTGCTTGTTGTCCAGGGCTACATAGATCCTTGGCATTCTACTACCCATGTCCTCCACTATTTCAGCTTGTTGAATATTATGGACAGCTCTTTCTTTGCCATTTTTATGGGGACAATATCTGTACTTGTGGTTCTCTTTACAGCCCCAACACTGAATGGGCATATGTCTTGGCCTTTGTTCCCCCACTTCATCCATTCTTGGCTCTCTAAACGATGGATGTCCTTGAGGACTATTTCTAAAAAAGGGAGGTGTGTTTCCCTTCTGCCTCTGTTCTTTCTTAAACTTCTTATGGTCATCCCAAGCCTTCTGAAAGGTAGGATTTTCTCTTTGTTGTTCATATAAGAATTTCACTCTTCTTATTGTTTCTTCCATAGTCTTAGGATCATCATACTGAATCTTGTCAGCAATGGGAGGTGGCAGTCCACTCAGATACCTTTGAATCTTGACAGCCTCATATTTGATGAATGGAACAAACTTCAGTAATTCCAAAAGCCTTCGTTCGTATTCATCAATGGTCATGCTGCCCAGCTTGAGTTCAAAGAACTCCTTCATCTTTTTGTCATAGTATCTTTTAGTCAGGTATTTCCTCTCGAAATACCTCTTGAATTCCTTCCAAGTGATATCTTTCTCTCTAATGTGTTGCACCTGCACAAGATGATCCCACCACATGGATGCTTTTCCTCTTAGTTGATACATCGCAATTCTTCCTTCTGCATGAGAGGAATAATTCTGTAGTTGGAAATATTTCCTTATGCCAAGCAACAATGTTTTGACATCTTCCTCCTTCTTATGTTCTCCATCAAACTTAGGAGGCTTAATCTTGTTCATCTCCCCTTTCAATTCATCCACTCCAGATCTTCGATGTTTTATGGTAGGGGATGGACTTGAACTACTTTGTTCTTCCTTACCAAAATGATTTTGGGAGCGATGACGATGTCTGCTACCACTCCTTGATCTTCTTTTTCTCTCAGGGGTCTTGCGACTCCCTATTTTTCTTTTGTCACTCTCATTTTCCAATTTCCTTTCTATTATTTCCATGTTCTTCCACATCTTTAAGTTGAATTCACCCTGTTGATCCCTGACCCTCATGAGCTTTCGGCTATTGGCTCAATGAGCCTTTGCATATTTTTGCAATCTTTCAATGATTTTCATCATATTCCCTTCCTTATCCTATTATCTTCCATGCCCATTGGAATTCGATCCTTCGACTCCCAAGTTGACATCCCTTCCTTCTCTTTCATTCTATGAATTGGAGGCAATCTGCACCTCTTCCATTTCTATACTCAGTGTCAATTCGTGGATGTCCTAACACTCGTTGAACTCTTCACACACAATGTGCAGTAAACCGAAGTTTGTCAGGCCTTAAACCCTTAATAAAACTACAACATTCATAAACCAATGCGAATAAGAAAACATTTTGATTTCATGAATCTTTTGAGCTCTACTCGGCTTTGTAACTTTCGGGTGATACACCCCTCTTCCTTTGTCCCCAACCCATGTGATCACAAGTCATGACCAAACACTAGAACATTCAATGCTACTTGGGCTTTTAGCCATCGAAGATTTCAAGGCACACACTAGACTTTCTCTCAGGGTTCCGATTACTGAATTCACGAAATCAGGTGGATCAACGGTCCACGTCTACACAAGAAACAATGGCTGAAACCCACTGTGGTCTCTCTGTCCTTGAAGATTTTGGGACTTCAGGACCTCGGACCTTAGGAATTTGGAACCTCAGATCTCAGGACCTCAGAACTTCAGCCTCAAGAGTCCCCACACTTACTTCTTTCCAATCTTCCAACATCCAAAATTTTGATTTACTTTACCCTTTGGGCCCACGTAATACATTTGTCACTGATTAAACGGTGGCACATGGCATGCTTAGGAGGGTCCACATCACCTTCAAAGATGTCATCGGGTCCTACGACATTCACTTTTCTTTTTGGGATTTCAAGTTTCGGGATTTTATGCATTAGCACATCCCACTTCTCCCGATTCCTGAAATTCCAAAATTGGGATTTACTCCTCTTCTTGATACAATGGTCAAGTTATTTTCCTAAGATCTACAGTGTAGATATTCCTCGAAATTTCGGGGTTTCGGGTATCGAGAGTTCATGCATCAAGACATCTCATTTCTCCCAATTGTCGAAATTCTGAAAGGTTTCTAGGATAACCTTCCTGCACCTTCTCCAGATCTGACGACTGTAAGGGTTTCCTTTGCTTCTGAATAGATCCTATGGCTCCAACACCTCAAGTGTTGAGCTCTCTCTCTTGGTGGCCAAATACCACGCTGACTGTGGTTTAATAATACCGCTACAACTCCTGATCTTTGTAACACGGCCAAGTATCTTCTTGGCACTCAAGAACGTTCTAAGGTTCGAAAATTGGTTCTTCCAAACACAATTTCAACCTGAAACTTCAGGTCCAATGACCACTTATCCAACCCACTCAAGCTCACTATTGAAATCATGGCTCTAATATCATACTGTAACGTCCCGACCGTCGACCCCATGACCAGGCAAACGCTACAGTGTGGAAACAACATTCTCATACTTATATATATAACATGAATTAAGTCATATTACACATATTTAACTAAACCAAAAAGAGTAATCATAGAATTATGACTAACATGCAGGTTTAATGGGATTAACATTAATTCATGATTATAGTGAAATAAATGATAATATTGCAAGAATCACAGACATGCATATAATTATATATTAAGTACAAAATTAACACTTATCTTTTATTACTGGTGTAATTCCACCAACCACGTGCAGGCCTTCCACGAACCTCCCATCCTTAGACCACGGTGCTCATCATGCTCAGTAGTGGCTCACCCTGAGCTGGGACTAAGCTCCACCCAAGGCAAGGAATCCTAATCTAGGCTGAGGTTATAGGGAAAATTGCACACAATAATCAAAAGGATTCTTCCCAGTATGCATTCTTAAGCCCACTACTCACGGACTCTCACTCCCCATGTGCCTGTTTCGCCCAGGAGTATACACCTTGACAAGAACATTAAATCAGTGCTTCACCTCCCTCTCTGGGTCTCGGTAACAGGTGGGATCATGAAGTCTTAGAGCCCTGTAGTTGGTGCTAGACTCTCTCTGGAAGAATACCACTTCCCAGTAGACTCCTTCACCTAGAAAAGAGTTGCTCATAGGCCTGGCATCCTGCCTCTTCAACCACGGGGCTAACCACCCGAATCTTCCACTATCTTGCACTTCAATTCCCGCAAGGTGAGGATAACAACAACAACAATAGCAATTTGGTTAACTCACGGGTGATAGCAGCAACAAGAATTTGGGTATGGACATCTAAAAATGGCAACAGACCACACTAAGACACAACATGGTTCAGGCCATATCTAGGATGTTTCATCTTCACAATAAAACAACATAGGTTCGTTTCACGGTTTTCTGTTTTCAGAGATGCATGAGGTTATGCAAAGGTCGATCCAAGAGCTCGATAGAATTCATGGAGAATGGAAAATTGATAGCGAACAATCTTCCCGTGAGGGTTTCCTTCACTGTGCGTGGGTATACAAAGGCATATGCATAGAAAAAATGGTTTATACGCCCACAGATCCCCCACAAACTCAGGAAGAGGATGACAGAATGAGGAGTGAAACCCCCCCACGGCTAACTTCTGCAGCTTTTAACTGCATGTGCCTGGGCTGACACATGTCACCCATGAAGCTGCATGAGCTCCATCAGCATGCGTTCCTCTCCAGGAACCTAGGAAAACACTCAAAATTGTCCACCTTAGTTTTAAATAAATAATAATAATAAATTATTATCCCTTTTTAGAGGTAAGCCCCCTAGATTAGCCCCTAGGCCCCTAGCCTTTCTTTCCACCTTTCAGCCCCCATTCCCTTACCCACTCTATGGAAGCTTAGTCCCCCATCACTCATTCATTGTGGTCGGTCTGCATGCAATGGAGTTTATAGTTTTATTAATTTTTTGCATAATTACATATAAAAAAATAGGCTCCCAACCTTAAAACTTAGGCTCTCTGGCCTAATAAACTCATAATCCTTACCAGCTTATATTAACTTGGCTCACCAACCTATAAAACATGATTTACAATTCATAAACATGATTACAACAGGGCTCATCTTTGGGGATATTACACTCGTGATGTAACGAGAGTTGTCAATCCAAAAGGGACTTCGATACCACTCGAGACCATTTGATCTATATGGTGGTCAGTTTAGCGTTGACCTACTTCGAGAGAAAAATGGAGACCACACAGCCAAACCCCCAAAGGCCGAAGTGTAAAAGCAATGAAGGCCATAGATTTCAAGGTCTACGTGGATGCATCTTGACCCTGAGATTGAAGGGTTGGGAAGGTTTTCAGTCCAAGGTGACATAGCCACGTCTTGTATGCTACGCGTCACCCTGATTTGTGCTTATCACAGACCGTAAATACCATTAGAATGTGACACGTGTTACATCGTGACGAAGAGATGTGTCACCCCTGGCCAATACCATGTGTCCTCCCCCTGGCGCATGTATGTTCGACCAAAGGTTGGTGGAGTACCTGAGACTTCAAAATTTCAAGACTTCAGGAATAATGGGAGGCTGGAACATTGAGACTAAATACATCGAAGGGCCGAACCCACCAGTACCTGTCTCTGTATATACCATGACACAACGTATAAGTGGGGACCCTTCGAAAGTTCAGGACTTTGGGACTCTAGAGGATTTGCACATAGAATGGAAAATAGCCATTCAACGTCGAAGTGTCGAACATCAAAATCTCCTCTCACTTAAGTGTGCAATGAGGAGTGAGCCGCATCATGGGATTGGAATATGGATGGACTTCCACCGTGGATGTAGGAACTTAGAGACGAGATGTCTAAGGTGGATCCACATGGGTGCCACATGGCATTTGACCAATGAATATTGCAAAACTTCATAAGGGCATAAATTATGAGCCATAGCTCGGGTTCGATCATGGAAATAGTGGTTGGAAATATATTTACGAGAAAAAGTTGATGGAGATCTCAGAATTAGGATTTGGGATAGTTAAGGAAAATGAAATTATGATGCCCCATCCCTTAAAATAGTATTTAGGTGTTGTGTGTGTTACAACAGTTCAATAAAGTGTTTAAGAACAATAATGGAGGTGAGTTCACATATATAGAATTTGAAAATTACTACAAGGAAGATGGGTTTGAAATACATAAAACCACAACTTATACTTCTCAGAAAATGGTGTCGTTGAACGCATGAATAGGATTGTTCTATAGAGAGAGAACATGCTCAATAATTCCAAGTTGCAGCAGGAATTGTGGGAAGAAGTAGTTCTTACAGTGTTCTATCTGGTAAATCAGTCACCATCAACTATGATAAACTATAATATTCTAGAAGAGGTATGGACATGTCATTCGTGTGATTACTCAAATATGAGAATATTTGGTTGTGATGCTTATGATGTTATTTCTAAAGACCAGTGTTCTAAGTTAGATCCTAGATCAAATAAATATGTCTTTGTTTGTTATGGTTATGGATTTAAGAGATACAACTTGTGGGATCATGCTTCCCACAAAATCATTGTCAACAAAGATGTAGTATTTGATGAATCCTCGGTAATAAAGTCAGACATAATAGATGTTGAAATAAGGCAAGAAAAGGTAACTCAACAAATTCAGTTGGAGACTCAGTTGTCTTCAGGAAAAGAGGAGCATGAATAATATCCATAGGAAGAGGCTGATGATGAAGAAAATATCTAGGAAAATGTGGATATGCCACAACCTTCTCTAAGGAGATCTACATGGGTTATGAATCCTCCTATAAGGTATGACGAGTATGTTTCATGTGTGGATTTGATTTCTGATAACGGGGAACCTAGCTGTTTTGAGGAAACAATGAAGGTATCTTAAAGTGTTAAATGGAAAGACGATATGAAAGACAAAATCGATGCCTTAGAGAGGAATAAAACATGGGACCTGGTAGAACTTATGAAGGAAAGGAAGGTTGTTAGTTGCAAGTGGGTTTACAAATTGATGAAAGGTGTTGATGATAAAGTTGAAAGGTACAAAGATAGACTGGTAGAAAACGAGTATTCTCAAAAGGAAGGTATGGATTTCCATGAAATGTTTTCACCATTTGTTAATCTTGTTTTGATTTGTGTTGTGTTATTAGTAGTTTCTTTACTTGATCTCGAGTTAGAGCCACTAGATGTTAACAAACATTTTTACATGGAGATTTGGATGAGGAAATATATATGGAACAACTAGAAGGGTTTCTCGAGGATCACAATAAAATGCGTGTTTGCAAACTCAAGAATTCATTATATGGTTTGAAGCAGTCTCCTAGAAAATGGTACAAGAAGCTTTATTCCTTCATGGTGAGCCAAAATTTTACAAGAAGTGAATATCATCATTCTGTTTACTTTAACAATTTGGAAAATGAAATATTCATTATTTTTGTGTTATATGTTGACGATATTCTTGTAGTAAGAAAAAACGTGAATGAAATTAACAGGTTAAAGGATCAGTTGGCTACGACATTTGATATGAAAGATCTAGGAGTAGAAAAACAAATCTTTGGCATGGAGATACATAGATACATGAAAAATGGTAAGTCGTGGTTATCACAACAGAAGTATGTGGAGAAAATACTTATGAGATTCACTATGAATAATTCGATACCAATAAAAATTCCTTTGGCTTCCCATTTCAACTTTTTTTCAAGTTTGTATCTTAGTGATAATGAAGAAAAGGAATATATGTCTCATGCACCATATGCTAATGTCGTAGGAAGTTTGATGTATGCGATGGTAAGAACTAGACCATATATTTCACATGTAGTAGGTTTTGTCAACAAATACATGGAAAATCGAGGTAAAGAACATTGGAAAATAGTGAAATGGGTGCTTCGGTATCTTAGGGGTACAAGTAAGTATTGTATCGCCTATAATTATTATAGTCTGTGATTATTTTGATTCATATTTTGCAAGCGACTTGGAAAAAGAGAGATAAACTTCAAGATATGTATTTACTCTTGCAGGTGGACCTATTAGTTGGATGTCAAAGCTTCAAAACATGGTTGTTTTATCAACTACTGAGGCAGAGTATATCACTGGCTCACATGCTTGCAAGGAAAAAATTTGTTAAAAGGTTTGATAGGTGAGTTTGGAAAGATGTAGGACAAGGTGAAACTATTCTACAATAGTCAAAGTGCTATTCATTTGGATAAAAATCCATCTTATCACAGTAAGACAAAACATATTCCTATTAAATACCATTTTGTAAGACATGTTACTGATGAAGGTTGAGTGGCTCTTGAAAAGGTCCATACAAAATAAAATTGTGTAGACCTGTTCACAAAACCAATATTGTTAGAGAAGCTACGGTGGTGTTTGGATTCTCTTGGCTTGCAGGAAAGGCGATGAATAAATTTGGGCATGACATATCAGGTAAATTGTTGTCAAGGTGGATATTTTTAAATGTGCCAACTAATTTCCCTCGATTAATGGGATATGGCTGAATTTCATAGCTCTAACGATTCTGCAGTTAGTTGAACCAAATCAACTAAAAGTAGAATATGGACATGCGTAACTGTTTTCATTTTGTGTAATTGTTTGATTAATTTTTGTAACTATTTGATAGATACCATATATCTATGTATGCTCTTAGAGGCAAGTGGAGAGTGTGGGATAAGTGTGAGGAAATGATAGTGAATTTTTCCCTTCTAAAGGGTTTTACCACTTAAATGGTTGTGTTCAATTGTGTGATGCATGTTGTGTCTTGTTATCTTGCCATTAATATGCGTGTGGTTATTCTTTCTATATCAAACACCCCCTCCTTTGGAGAAATATATGGCATACTGAGGGACTCCTAGAAGTCAACATTTTCTGGAGGATCCTCGCTCAATGGAAACTTCTTTCGGCAAAAAAAAATGGTTAAACACGGTATTCAAGGGCCATATTGTTGAGTGTTATGCAAAAAGAATATGGAATCCTCCCAAAAAATTTTTATGAACAATGAATATACAACAGTCTTTCAAAGCACCTTATCAAGGAATCTATCATCGATTTCAACTTCCCTTTAATTGGTACAGTCTCTTTTCCAAGTGGTAATCTCCTTACAAAGGGATTTTTGAAACCAAATTATCCTTTAAATGAGTCAGGATGGGTCTTCGAAATTCATATTCTGGAAAATTTGGTCTTTACCTAGTGGGACTCTCCATGAAAAGGGAATTTTAAATCCAAATCAACCTTTAAACTAGTCTGGATGGCTCTTCCACGATTCATATTCTGGAAAATTCGGTTTTATGGAAATAGAGCAATCTTTCATCAACATCTCATATCATCGAAGCATGTGGCCATTTAAATTTGGTTCTCGTTATCAAGGAGAATTCACAATTCGTCCAGTTCATGTTAGCATTGTCATATGACCTTAAATTTGGTTCTCGTTATGAAGGAAAATTTACAATTCGTCAAATTCATGTTGCCATTGTGATATGACCTCTCTAGAGTTCCAGAATGGTCTTCTAGACAAAATTCATTCATGTTATTCTTTGATGGTGAAGCAAAAGACAATCCCTAGATGGTAGGTGATGGGGGTGATTCTCAACCCCACGGGAATAGTAGAAACAATATATGGATGGAGCTTCCATAATATATTCAATAATAAGGTGAAAGCTTCTGTACTCCTTTAGGTTCTAAAAGTAGTTGCAAACATACAAATCAAATTAATCAAAGTTTTTTGACTCAAAAATACAGAGTTTGTGAGGAGAATACTCCTATAATTTTTTTCTATTACTGGCTGGGCATAAATAGCCACTGTACAAAGCTTTTTGATCCTATAGTTTAGGACTTATTGACTATCTATAAGGAAACTATAGCTGTCGAGATACAATCACATATTTTCAGGGATTTTAGTAATTCTAGTCTATCTGTACAACGAGCAGTAGAGACAAATTAGGGGCTATAATATTGGAGAACCAACTTGGAGATAATTACTCCTAATTGTCAACACTCCCCCTCAAGTTGGTGCATAGATGTCGCTCATGCCTAGTTTGTCGAGACAATCATTAAATTCTTGGTTTGACACTACCTTGGTCAACACATCAACAAGCTGGTCTTGAGATCGAACATGAGGAACTTCAATCAATTTTTCTTCCAGTTTCTCCTTGATAAAATGCCTATCAACCTCAACATGTTTAGTTCGATCATGTTGGATAGGATTATGGGCAATATCACACGCTACCTTGTTATCACAATATAACTTCATAGGGCTGACGTGCTTAATATGTAAATCTTGCATCAGATTTCTGATCCACAATAATTCGCATATTGCCTTAGCCATTCCTCTGTATTCAGCTTCAGCACTAGATTTCGCAACTACCTCCTGTTTTTTACTTCGCCAAGTAACCAAATTTCCTCCTACAAACGTGAAATAGCCAGATGTAGAACGTCTATCTTGAACTGATCCAACCCAATCTGCATCTGTATAGCCGTTAATATCCAAACTGTCTCCTTTTGTGAATAAAATTCCCTTTCTTGGAGATGACTTCAAGTAGCGTAATATACGGATGACAGCATTCATATGTTCTTCGCTTGGGGAGTGCATGAATTGACTAACCATACTCAGCACATAAGCTAAATCAGGCCGAGTATGTGCAAGATACATTAATCTTCC
>ML779285.1:756006-777635 GCA_009831015.1 Picea engelmannii
CAATTGTAAAACTTTAAATATCCATATATTCCATCTTATACTTTATTGTTTAAAAAGTGATCTCATATGTTTATTGGCTTCATGGAAACATGTCAATATTTGTTTTCCAACTTGGAGTTGTTAATTTAACTATTAACTTTAAAGTTATTATATTTTTGTTTCATATTCTTTATCCAAATGTGAAATAGGAATTATGAAATTTTTTGGAATAACCCGTGAACTAGCTCACATATATTATATGTAAGCTAGATAATTTAACTATTATTATATTTGTATTTCATATTTCTTATCTAAAGAATTATGAAAAAATTGGATAGGAGTTATGAAAAAATTATGAAAGTTTTGTTGATTTTGAAAATATCATTTTTTTATATAGATATATTTTGGATTTATTTTGAAGTAAAGATTTTTTTTTAATTGTATTTTTTATTTAAATTAGAAAATTTCTTTACAAATTAGATGTGATAATATAAGAAATTAAAACTTCTAATATCCAAATATTTCATCTAATACTCTATTTTATTTTTTAAGAAATAAATTTATATATTTATTATATTTTTTTTCAAAAAAAAATCATAATTTTATTTATATCAAAATAATTGTATATTTACTATACACTAAGAATAAGAATGCCAATATTGAATCTATCTAACTATTAACTTAGAATTATTAATATTTAATTAAAATTTAAGACTATTGATAAATATCTACATGGTCTTTCAATGATTGCATACTCAATATTTTATCTAAGATATAGTTAAAGTTTAAGACTATGATATCATTTCATGATTACCTTGTTAAAAAAACAATTGATATTTTTTAGTGTAGAAAATTTTATTATAATTTAAATTTATAATTTGTAATTTGAATTTATAATTTCTGAACTAGGTAACCACCTCTTTGACACTGAAAAAGTGTATGCCTTTAAAAACGATTAACTAATAGAGTCAGTCTTTTCTTGAAGATGAGTTATGACCATGGAGGTAATGGTGCATACTTGTGGTTGTAGATAACGAGATAACATCGTGCTTGATGTTATGGTAGTTGCGGTGATTTGAGGTTTTAGTTCATTAGCTCTAGCAAACTTAGTTTAGCTTGCAGGGATCCTTGATCCATAAACCATTCAAAATTTCAAGATTTTCACCTGAATATGTTTTTGGTGAGATTGGTGTTTATGAGAGTTCGGTTTTCCTCATAAAAAATCATTTTGGAATATATACTAATTATGTTGATCTTTTCTATTGGAATTTATGGTTTAATGAATTTTTTAATCACAAATTTCAATCATATCGTCTACAATTAAAAAAGATGTTGACATATTCTTTATCTTACACTCAAATCAATGAATAAAATTTAATGTTATTAACTTCCTTGCATTTATGAATGTGTCTATTTTCTTCTTTACTTTTACACATTTACTTAATATGATTAACATATTAAAAAATTACTGCCCTACAAATTGATTACCACAAATTGATTACCACGTTTAATAATTAATATGTATAAAAACCCTCATTGCCAAGTTCCAGGGATTGCCAAGTTCCAGGGAAGGGATGTGAAGGGTTGCCACGTTTGACATTCCTTTTGGTTAACGCAGTCGTCATTCTTTTCAGTTAACGCAGCCGTGCATATTGGTTGCCATGTTCCATCTTCATCAAAACAATTAATGATTCACAGACTCAACAAAGGAAACGATTAACGATCCACAGACTCAACAGGAGGAACGATATGGAAGGATATGCCTGCGTATTTATTGTATATGTTTGGAGGAACGATGTGATTTGATTACCTGAACAGGAGAGAAATCACGAAAGTCATACACGAGAGTACATTACTCAGTGAATTCGCATATGTTGGAGAATTTAATTTCAAACCCAGGTAAGAGAAATTCTGGTCTATTACAGGCCTGCGCAAATGCATTAATGATATTTCATATTCAGTTTAAATTGCTCGCGAAGATTCTTCACGGACGCTAATATTCTTCACAGACGCTATCACAGATGCAGGGGATGACATGAAAGAGAGGCAGCCTGCCATGAAAAAGAAATAGCATACCCTAATAAACCCAGTACGAAAATTTGGCAGAAGATGTAAAATGTCAGTTTGGGTCGCAGGTTCCTGCAATGTATTGTGTGTTAGCTGTAAATTTACGGATACATAGGAAACATAACATTAAAATCTAGAAATCTATTAAGATTATTTTTTTGTCGAATATATAATATATAAATTCAAGGTAGGTCGGGTATGTTTGGAAGGAGGGAATCATATGGGCATTTTGCCTTGTATAGTATTTGTAAATTAATTCATCAACTTCCCACGAGAAGGAAGAACCGAGGACTCACACTGTTTTAAATAATAATAAAATAGTCGATGGTGGATGATGCCTCAGTAAAGTAGACGCATATTGGGATACGTTAACAAAACGAAAGGCATATATGTGCACGTTGAAGGTCGCAGAAGAAAGTGTTGGGATGTGATGAAGTACATTAGTCGATTTCGAGAACAAAGATCAGATGAAATCCATTATCGATGGCACTTGTAATTTTTAAGTGGATAATTTAGAAGCATCATAAATATATTGTATCGTATATGTCAATTATTGGAACAGTATAGCTTTTCGTGTTTGTTGATATGGAGCAGAGCACTCAAAAATCATGTTGTTTATGATTATGCTGAAATTCTCTACACAATAGATACAGTTTTGTTTAATTTTGTTGTTTTAGAAAGATTTTAAAATAATTTAAAGAGAGACAAAGCTCATGGGAAAAGTGATTCTATTCCTGAAACTTGTGAAAAATTACGATTTCGATTAGATTTTTGGCAGAACTAGGTTTCCTAATAATATACGAAAAGACATCATTTTATTAAATGAAAAGACACCATTAAAAAATGTAACTAAAGTGATTCTATTCCTGAAACTTGTGAAAAATTACGATTTCGATTGGATTTTTGGCAGAACTAGGTTTCCTAATAATATACGAAAAGACATCATTTTATTAAATGAAAAGACACCATTAAAAAATGTAACTAAAGTATTTTATCTTACCCTGATCGAAGCCATTTTCCACCTAGAAAGTGGTTGTTTCTAGGCAGCATTAATTTTAACGACATCATTAAAAAAAAATGTAAGTAAAGTATTTTAGTTATAATTATATTGATTAAAAATATTATTATTATTTTATTGTTATTATACATAATAATAATTATTATTATTAACTATTTTATTAGTGATTATTATTATATCAAGAATAATTTATTATTATTAATATAGAAGGGTGTTAGTTGTGTTAGTTATTATTAGTTAATAATAATATTAATAATTCTTAATATTATTAATATTATTATATATTAATAACTACATTAATATATAATAATACTTTATTAAATTCATAAATAAAGTATTGATGATGATGATGATTAACTTCCACTAAGACCTAATTGGTCTATGGGACCTTAAGAGGGTAAGTGATTACTTGTGATTCTTTAGAATTTTGTTTCTGTGCTCGAAAATCATTAAGAGAAGCTTTCCAAAATCACCATACTTTTGTTGAGTTAAGAGGTTAGGAAGGTTGGTAGTGTGATCAATATTTTGGAAATGATATCTAATATGGGTATAGGCTGGACAATCTAGGATAAAGTGTTTTTCATCTTCAACCTTCTTAGTGTCACAAATGTGACACACTCTTTCATCCCATGGCATTTTAGGAATCAACCAATGCCTAGTTTCCCTATGGAGCTCGTGAGAATTTGTTCTTATCTTAGCAATACTTATTTTTTTTCTTTACACAGACAGATAATTTTGATCTTCTAGATTAGGGTTGATTACATCTTTATAATACCTTAATTTTCTTTTTTCCTCTAACTCTTTATCACACCACATTTTTTCCTTAAATTTTGATTTGATGTTTTTTTTAATAGTATCTTTATTCTGAAAAATGGTTTCTTCTATGATTCCCCAATAGTTTAGCCAAGACTGGGCGTCTTTATTCCATCCTTGCTTGAGTCGATGATGGTTATGACTTGATTTTGAATAAATTTTAGGTAGCCTCTTGTCTTCCATGTTGTTTAACTTGTTCTTATACATTAGGTATCTAGTCATAGCCATGATCTCAATGGGGGAGAGGCTTGTTTCTATGAGGAGGATGGGATAGGGCGTATTTCCTTTAATTTTCTCTACGATTATAGGTTATAAAATTATTTTTTATTTTCTGTATCTTTCTCTAGGATTCACGAGAGATATTATAGCCCCAGACTTCACATCCATACAGAATAACATGTGTAACAAGAGTCTCGAAGAGGAGTTTCTTCTTATCTCAACTCCAAAGATCAACTGATTTACAATTGTTTTCAAGCCCATAACAATCTTTCCATCCCCCAATAATCCTTTTCTCAATGCTATAATTCCAATTGAGCTTGTGGTGAATATCAACTCCAAGATATTTGTATGATGTCACTTCTTCCAAGTTGTTGTTGTCATATACAAAGGTATCATAAGGGATATTATTGGATTTAATAATCATGACCTTAGTCTTATCAGTATTAACAGTCATACCCATATTGGAGGAAAAATCCTTGAGGATTCTTAGTTGGTTTTCAAGATCATGGGGATTCCTTGCCATAAGAACGATATCATCGGCATAAAGAAGAAGATTGATGACTATACCAGTGAGAGTAGGGATGACACAACCTGCTTTTTCCAAGCATTATTCTAATGTATCAATGTATATGCTAAAAAGGGTAGGGGACAAGGGATAACCTTGTTTGACTCTGATATTGCAGTTAATCTCTTTTGACTGGCCCTCAGTGTTTTTAAACTTAGCAATAATGTTCTCATACATTCTTTTTGTAGTAGCACTCAACTCGAGAGGCACTTTTATCTCTTCCAACCTATTCCAAAGGCTTTTCCTAGGAACCATGTCAAAATTTTTTCTAAACTCAACAAAACAACAAAAAATATTGGTTTTAGTATTGCGAAACTCCTCTACAAGGTAAAAAGATGGTCCACGGTTGAATGATATCTCTTAAACCTGACCTCACCTTTAGCTCTTTTACCGTGACTTTCTATCCAAATGCTAATCTTCTTTTCCAAAATAATTCCATAAAGCTTGGCCAAAATCGGGCTAATCATAATGGTCCTATAATTAGAGGGAATGTTTTTATCCCCATTTTTAAAAATAGGAACAATGAGGCTTTCTGTCCAGGGTTTAGGGAATCCTTGCTTGACTGCTAAATTGAAGAGCTTGTGTATGTGAGGGATAACGATTGGCCCTCCTATTTTAAAAATTTCAGCTTGGTAGCCTTCAATGTCCTTAGCTTTCCCATTTGCGGGCCTGCTTAACCCTGAACTCTATGTCATCTAAAGAAAAAACTTCTTCCTTTGTAGGGACAATAGGAATGGTGTTTATGGCATTAGGGAACTCATAAAGACTTTTAAGGTAGGAATTCTGGTTTGTTAAGGGAATCCTATTATTTTCTTTAGTATTGCGTTTTATAATTTGGCTCCAAAACTTCTTAGGCTCCAACTTGTATAGTTGTGAAAGTTGCTCTTGCCTTTTATTGATATAGTATATTTTTTTCCTTTTAATTAAGACTTTGTACGTATTGATCTTATCGAGTTTTAAGGGCTCATTAGAAGCATCCCTAATGTCTTTCCTAGCAGTTTTACATTCTTTATCATACCAAGGGTTGGTTGTTCTATTATTCTTTTTATGGGACACCTCGAAAAAGAATAAAAATAGAAGTGGAAAGGGTAGTTGTAAAATTATGATAGAGTTCTTCAATGTTGTCCTTATAAGTTAGGAGGTTTAATTTACTATTTAAATCCTTTAAGAAAATGTCAGCTTTACTTTTGTCAAAGCACAAATTCCTTTGATTATAAGAATTCTCTTCAATGATGCTCATGGTCATTTAAAAGGTCAAACATTGTTATTTGGTTGGAAACGGGGATATCAGATATCAAATAATCTACAACACTACTACCTAGACCATGAATACAGGTCATTTGGTTGGATTTTGGCCACTTCAATACTCCATTGCAAATTGTTAGGTCTTGAGAGATGTAGAGCTTGACCAACTCAGCACAAAACAAATTCTCAATTAGGTCTTCAGAGCTTCTTTTGTAGCTATTAGATAAAACAAGGTCCTCATCTAGCCATAAAGGATTATGGTTGGAGTCATCACTTAAAAGAGTATCTTGTTTAGTTGCAGTCCTAACATTAAAGTCTCCTAGCAAGAGGATATTACCTTCATTTTTCAAATTATAAATATCTTGTTCTAAATTATTATAGGGGCAATTTTTATCTAGATTATTTTTCTTATAGAAAGTAGAATTAATAGGTGCAAAATAACAAATTTGTATATACATCTTGTTAGCATTGGTGTCTAAAATTTCTATCCAAATGTATTGATTAAGAGGGTCAATCTTATGAAGTTGAATGTGAGGAGAATTTTTTTTTCTAATATAACAAGCTATCCCTCATATCCCTCTACGACGGGATTTTTTGTTCCATGCCGACCATAAGAAAAATCCTTCTATGTTAGGGACCTTAGACTCCTCATGCTCCCAAGTTTCATCTAGACAGATAATATCAATATCACTCGGGATCAAACATATCATAGGAACTTTATGCCATGGAAAGACACGACAATTCCAAAAACGGATCCCAAGTGTCCCAAATTCCTATTTATTATTATCCTTCTGGTCTCTATCCCTAACAATAGCTTTTCGATTTCTAATTATTGCCCATTTTCCTTCTTTCATGGCTTCTTTTACCTTTTGAACTTCTTTCCTTAATTCAGCTTGGTATTCGGGAATGAGGTCTTCATTTATAAATATTCATGACCCTTTTAAGCTCATAGATTGCTAAGTATGATATATTTATAGTCATTACAACTTACTTTGACACGGATCAACCTATCGTTGTGATTAATTATTTTTCCTAGCCTATTTTCTTCTATGAGGTAAATTGTATCAAATTGTGATTTATTTTTTAATTCTTCTTTTACTATTGCTAACATATCCTCCTCTTGTTGTTATTTTATACAAAAAATTATGAGGTTCAACGCTCTTTTGTTACACTCATGGTCCAATTCGATTAGCTTATTCATTTCCTCTTTGATGGGTTTGATATCCAATTTGTTTTCCATGTTACCGAGGGTCAAATTGTTCGTTAGTTTTTATTCTAGCTCTTTAATCCTATCTCTCAGGTTGTGATTTTCTTCAACCCTTCCATCTTGTGTTGATTGTTTATGTTTTTCCATTTCTTGAATTCTATCCTTCATTTTCTGCAATTCACTCTTGAACTCTAAGAATCTATCCTCTATTTGATTTTGAATGGTATCTTTAATTTTTTTTATCAATCATTGCCTCTAGCTCTATATGGAGTTTTACGTCTCTTTCTTCAATCCTCTTTTCTAATGTTTTTTGCTCTATTTGGATTTTGGCATCTCTCTCTTCTCTTTTTTATTCTACTAATTCCATATAATCTTAAAGGATCTCTAGGGTGATTTTTGGGGGCCTCCCCTTGTTAGGATGAGTTTTTGGAATAGGTGGTGGAGTGCTCATATTGAAAAGAAGAGAAAAAATATGTAACAATTATTATTATGGATTGACTTTATCTCTCAAATCAACTTTTACTTCTGAAACTTAAAATTATATATATATATATATATATATATATATATACTTAAAATTAAAATTGAATCAAAGTAAAAAGTGACTCACCTCATTTATCAGATGTCCAAATGCTCAACCCTTTGAAGAAGCCAAAAATAATTTCGACACAGAAATCTAGAGAAACTACAGAGATTATTCTGGGTAAAAAAGGTAAAAACTACAGAGATTATTCTCGTTCAAAGCCCTAGATATATAATCTTAGAAATAAAATATCTCCTAAATAAATAAATAAATAGAGAAGTATTATTCCCGTTGAAAACCCTAGATATATAATCTTAGAAATAAAATATCTCCTAAAAAAAATAAACAGAGAAGTATTATTCCCATTCAAAACCGCAGAGATATAATTTCAAAACATAGAGGACTAGTATGCTCATTCCAAACCATGGATCATTAAAATTATTATTATTACTTTATTATTATTATACATAATATAGTAATAACTATTAATAAATAATAATAATAATTATTAACTATATTATTAGTGATTGTTATTATACTTAATTCATTATATTATACCAGGGTTAGTTTAAGCATATGTATGTATAATAATATACATACCATTTATACAATAATTATTATTTAATCATAATAATTAACCATGTCAACAATAATTTATTAATAATATATTAAGGTGAGTTGTTATTAGGGTTACTAGTATAAGACTTATCTTTATTTTAATGGTTTGTGAATATGGTTTAAACCTTATGTCGAATTTATTATTTTCAAAATATGGGCTTTAAAGAATTTTTTCTATGCGTTGGACAAGTGCATTGTTAATTATCGCACCCATGATAAATGAAATCAATGAAAAAATATATAACGATTATATATATGGATGTATAATGGTCATAACTTGTATCATTGTACAATGAATACACTCATAGCTTGTATAAAACAAGTTGATTTCCTTTAAATTTTCTTAAAACAAATATAAATAATCATTTGTAACATATAAATCGAGTATATTTGTTATGAATGTCCTTAGAATAATATAACTCATCATGTGCAAACTTCTAAATGATTTTCTATCAATGTCCTTAGAACCAGTATAAATCAAGTGGATTTATTGTCAATGTCCTTAGAACAAGTATAATTCACCATCTACAAGGTTAAAGATGATTTGTTAGCAATGTCATTAGAATAAGTATGATTCTAAGTTTTCTTTTGCATACTACGAACAAAAATAGATGTTGTGACATGATGGACATAGTGATGTTGCAATGTGACACAATATGATGAACATATAATGTTGCAATGTGTCGCAATATGATGGACATATAATGTTGCATGATCATTTAATGTGTTGCAATATGATGAACATATAACGTTGCAATGTGTCGCAATATGATGGACATATAATGTTGCATGATCATTTAATGTGTTGCAATATGATGAACATGTTGAAATGTGACACAAATGTTGCAACACATAATGTGTTGCAATGTGACAGACATATAATGTTGCAATGTGACACAAATATCATGTCGTCACAATGTAACAAAAATATCCTTTCATCACAATGTGACACACATATTATTTCACCGCAATGCGACAGCCATGGCATTTTTGTCTCATTGTGACAAACATAGCCTTATTGTCACATTGTGACAAACATGGCCTCCTCATCATAATGTGATGAAAACATCATGTCATTGCAATCTGACACAAATATCATGGCATCACAATGTGATGCAAATATCATGTCATTGCAATGCGACGACCATAGTCTTATCGATGAAATGTGACAAACATAGCCTTGTCATCACATTTTGACGAACATGGCATCTTCGGCACAATGTGATGCAAGTATCAAGTCCTCAAAATGTGATGCAAATATCATGTAATCACAATATGATGAAAATATCTTGTCATCGCAATGTGACACAAATATCATGTCCTCGTAATGTGACAAGCATATCATTCTCATTGCAATGTGACGAACATAACATCGACCCAATTAATGCATTAAGGTTATGTTCAACCTCGGCTATTTACTAAGGCTATGTTTGACCTATGCTATTTAGTAAGGCTATGTATTAATACTTTATTAATGTATTTGAACGGTCATTAAGGTCCTAATAATGTATTACTAAGGTCATTAAAGTTAATGTATTACTACTTTATTAATGTATTATTAAAATGTATTAATGTATTAATACTTTAGCAACGTATTAATAAATTATCAGTTAATTAATAAGCTACAATATACATTAATGAAAATTAATACTTTAATTTAGACATTACATTAATGTAATGATACATTATTTATGTATTAATAATTTAATAATATATTACTACTTTATTAATATTTTAATGTATCAATACTTTAGAAATGTATTAATGTATTAATTAATTAATACTTTACATTATACATTAATGTATTAATGTCATGCGTAGTGATGGTCATGGCTATCCATGATCTTCTACAAACAAAAATTGTGAAACATGGTTAACCTTTGTGAACCATGCTCAACCAAGGTCAACCATAGTGAAGGTCATGCATAGTGAAGTTTTAGGGAAGGTAACAATGGTCATGGTCAACAAAATTTAACATTGGTCATGGTCAACCATAGTGAACCATGGCCATTGCCAATTAATGTATTAGTACTTTAATTATGTATTATTAATGCATCGTCCGAGTTACTAACATAGTAATGTTGCAATGTGGTGAACATAGTAGCATCACAATATAAAAAACATAGTAACGTCCCATTGTGTCTAATAGATCCTTGTCCTTCCAATGTGATGAACAAAGCCCCACCATCAAAATATGATCAACATGCCTTATCATCGCACTATGACGAATATATCCTTGTTGTTACAATGTCATGACCATAGCCTCGTCGTCGTAATGTGACATAAATATCCTATCCTCGTAATGTGATATAAATATCTTGTCATCACAAGGTGACGAACGTAGCCTTGTTGTCACAATGTGTTGAACATAGCCTTGTCTTTTCAATGTGACGAACATAACCTCCTTGTTGCAATGTGATGAACATAGTGTTATCATTGCACCATGGAAATTAAAGCCTTATTATCACACTGTGAAGAACATATCCCTATCATCGCACTATAAACAAAATAGCCTTATCTTCTCACTATGACGAAGATATTCTGCAATGTGATGAACATAACCTCGTCGTCCCAATGTGATGAAAACATCATGTCCCCACAATGCGATGCAAATATCCTATCATCAGAATGCGATGAACTTAGCCTTATTGTCGCTATGTGTAGAACATAGACTTGTCATTGCTATGTTCTGAATGTACCCTTGTCATTGCACTGTCATAATCATAGCCTTGTCATCACACTGTGACGAACATGGCCTTGTCATCACAATTTGATGAACATAGCCTTATTGTATCTATGTGATGAACATATCCTTGTCATTGCAATGTGATGAACATAGCTTTGTTGTCACAATTTGATGCAAATTTCATGTTGTCTCAATATGCAAATATCATGTAATCGTAATATGATGCAAATATCATGGCATCACAATGTGACACAAATATCATGTCATCGCAATGTGACGCAAATATCATGTCATCACAATGTGATGTAAATATGATGCCATCACAATGTGATGTAAATATGATGCCATCACAATGTGACACAAATATCATGTCATCGTAATATGATGCAAATATTGTATCATCGCAATGTGATGAAAATATCATGTCGCTGCAATGCAACGGCCATAGCCTTGTTGACACAATGTGATGAACATATCACAATGTGAAGAAAATATCTTGTGATCGCCATGTGATGAAAATATCTTGTCATCTCAATGTAATGAACATAGCCTTGTGACGACGAGGATACAACCTCATTTAATATAGACAATGCCATTATACATTTATGCAAATCAATAGTTTGATTTAGACATTGCATTAATGTAATAATCCATTATTAATGTATTAATACTTTAATAATGTATTACTACTTTATTAATGTTTTAATGTATTAATACTTTAGCAACATATTAATTAATAATGTATTAATGTATTAATACATTATAGTATACATTAATGTATTAATGTCATCAGTAGTCATGATCATGGCTAGCCATGATTTTCTACAAACAACAATTGTCAAAGATGACTAACCATTGCCAACCATGCTCAACTAAGGTCAACAATAATGAAGGTCATGCATATGGTCAACTAAGTTAACCATGCTCATGGTCAACCATAGTCAATATAATCATTTTCAATTAATGTATTAATACTTTAGTAATGTATTAATAATCCATTAGTACTTTAATAATATATTTATTAAAATATTAATAGTTTAATAATGTATTTATTAACATATTATTACTTTATTAATGTATTCAAACTTTAATAATACTTTATTAACACATTACATTATTAGTGTATTAATACTTTAACAATGTATTAATATATTAATTATTTAATAAAGTGCATTATTAATGTATTGGTTCTTTATGTTACATTATACATTAATGTATTAATTAATTAATACATTACATTATTAATGTATAATATAATAATTATTAAGAATGTGTTAATACTTTATTAAAGTATTAGTATTTAACCTATTATTAATGTATTATTTTATTTGTTTACTAATATTTAGTAAAGTCTTAATGTATTAATAATTTATTGTGTATTTATTAATTGTTTATCAATGTATCAATTAATTAATAAGTTACATTACACAAATGTAAATTAATACTTTAATTTATACATTAATAAACCATTAATTTATATACATTAATATAATATATTAATATATTACATTAATACATTATAATTATATACATTAATATAATATATTAATATATTACATTAATACATTATAATTATATATTAAAGTAAAGTAATAATTAATTAACATGTTAATGGTCATTCCCAAGGCATATTGACTTTGAACTAGCAACAATCAGTTTAGAAAAGTGGTTAATATACACACCTTAAGTTGGAAAGCTGAAAATGGGTGCCCATTTACCTATATCAACTACTTTCAACAAGTGATTGTATTTTAGATTTTTACTTGTATTTTTGGAAGCTTTAATATATGGATTATTTATTAGTGTATTTATTAATATCATTTATAATGTATGGATATTTTATTAATCTATTAAATTAATAATATTTTAATACTTTATTAAATTTTTTCATAATTTATATGTATTTATTATTTAATTAATTGTTTAATGATTAACGTAATAATGTATTGTTATTATTAATGTACTTCTTCATTAATATAATAATGTAGTTGTTTTTAATGTTTGTTTTTATACACTAATGTTTTTTGCATTGTTAGTTTACTAATGCTTTAATTATGTAGAAGACATATCTTAGGGATAGGTTTTCCCAAAAACCTATCAACTAGTTGATAGGTTTTGGGAAACCACCCCTTTTGTCCAACCGTGTAATTCTTTGAAACCACTTCTGTCATCCAGTTTAAATTTGTCATATCATAACTGCAAATACCGTAAAAATGATGATGTCTTCTCTTGCCACCTTTTCCATCCATAGTCTATCTCTGTCTTAGCTCTTTGTTGTCCTACCTCTTTGATGTCCATCGTTCCATCTCGTTGTCCCTGCTCTTATCGGTTATCTCCTCCTTCTCCATCACCGTTACAATAGATTACATTGGACACAAAGCCATGCTCCAGACAAATATTATCAACACCTACACTCTGCAACGATGGGTTGTCTCAGCGAACCCTTCTTTGAGTCTTGTCGATCCAGGTTATTGCAATGATGGGCTGTCTCGGTGAACCCTTCTTTGAGCCCTGTCAATCCAGTTTATTGCAACGATGGGTTGTCTCGGCGAACCCTTCTTTGAGCCCTGTCAATCCAGGTGATTTCAACGATGGGTTGTCTCAGCGAACCCTTCTTTGAGCCCTGTTGATCCAGGATATTGCAGAATATTACCACCACTTGGAGGAAGAAGACAAATTTGAAGACGAGGAGGCTCGGCCATCATTTCCAGAATTTAATAAGGAGGTGAATGAATCATCTCAAACCTGAGGAGGGTTCGTGTTCCCCAAGTTGAATTGAAGTGCCCTGAAGTACACTACCTGGATCACCACCAACTGTACGCTCAAATGCTCTTCTTTATCAAAATCATTCTTCTTTTGAGGGCATCTCATAGCTTAGTTAACGATCTTTGCCATGAATTTTATGCTTGCGATGATAAGACCGCCTACATGCCCTATACATTTTATCTAGCATTGCGTAAATGGTATGACTTGAGGCCATAAATGGAGTTTCGGTGGTTTGTTCAAGGGGGTTTGCTGGTGGGAGTTTTCAAGAGGGAAGTTGACGCAGGTGCGAGGGTCACCAGCACGCCCGCTCACAGGATCTCTCTAATCCCCTTTCTCTATGCCAAAACGACTCCTTGGATTCCCCAAACAGAATCTCTCCTAAAAACTGACCCAGTCCACAGGTCCTTTCTTCTTCCCTCACGGTCTCTGCATGAACCGTGAACAATTTCTCCGACGTTAAATTTTGGGGTCTGGGATTTCCTAATTCCCGAGGTCGAGAGTCTCTGCTCACTTGAACTCCCTACTACTGATTCTCCGATGCACCCTTTTCTCCATGCGTTAGCCCTCCTGGCTCAGCTCCCACCATATGACCACTACTTCCGCGACCGTGGCCTTACCTCCTTGCACAGCTACTCCTATCGGGGTTTCTTCATTTGCAATGTCAAACACACATGTCCTTAGGATTCCTGATCTTCCAATCCCCGATGTGCTCCTAGCGCATTATTCCTCCAGGCTAAGCTCGTGGTCCACACGACCTCTCCTCATGACCGCAGTCTTATCCCTTATCAAGACTTCGGGGTTTTCAATACCACAATGCACCTATCCACGGGACTCGCGATCCTTCGAATCCCGACGCATCCTGCCTGTTAGATCTAACCATTCTTGGCTATACTATGGTCCATGTGACCACTTACCATATGACCACAACCATAAAGCTTCCCAATGGGGTTTCGGGGTTTGCGATGCCAATATGTATACGTCCTTTGGACTCGCGATTCTCCGATCCTCGATCCTCTGATGTCTCACGGCCGTAGACCCGTCACGAAAATCTGCCACCTGTCCTCCTCGTCGGCTCCTGTGTGGCCCACACGCTCCTATGCCTTATCGGGAAATCGCGTTTTGCGATTCTAAAATGCGCAAACCCTTTGCTCCCGGGATCTCCGATATCCCGATTCCCGATGAACCAAACTCTGATGGGTGGCTTCCTTGTCAGCCCTTTTTCCCGATGGCGTCGATTACTACCACGTGTCCCTTCTCTGAAGGACGGTCCTGATCTCTCCAGGATTTCGAGACTTTCGATGTCCCGTTTCCTTCGACCCTGGGAACTCCGATTTCCTGATGGCCAATATCCCGACTTTCTCTGGATCTTCGCCATGTGTCTCCGCTAACGGACAACTCTGAGCGCTCCCGTATTTCGAGACTTGGAATGTCTCGATTCTCTTTCCCCTAGAATCTCGATTTCCCGATGGCTACTATCTTGATGGATAAACCTCGTGCAACTCCTGTCCAATCTGATGGCTGCCAGGTACCTACTCCAGATCCTTTATCCTTGTGCGCTCTCTCCCGAAGATAAACTATGCGCATCTCCTCCCGATCCAGCGACTTACGGGATTTCCGAGTGAGATCCGATGGTTGTCGGTCTCCTCTTGCTGTAGGCTCCTCCTGAGCTCCTCCTGGACGTAAACTCTTCAATGGTCCAGATCTCCCCTTCTCCAGCCGATCTGACGACTGTTGTTGCTCCCTCCTAAGCTTATGCACTCCTTCTCCCAGACGTGGAAGGATTTCACATTCCCAAAGGCTTGACCTTTGTGCTCTTTCCTCATGCGAACTCCTTGACTCTGAGCTTCGCCAATGCGTGTGAAAACGTGGTTCCTCCTGAGCTTATTTCCTGAACTTGCTCCTTTCGAATCTGAAAGGATTCTGATGCCTGCACTCCTGTAGAATCTTCACGCACATAAAGCGTTATTTCCCCTGATCTTCCTACGCTCAGACCCCTAAGGGATTTTATCCTTCTTCTCCCACAGATGGAGAATATAATGCCCTCCTAGCTTCCTGCTCAACAACTTCTTGCTGAGTTTTTCTGGGTGTTCAGCAACCCAGTGAAGATCCTTCAGTGGATACTTCTTCCAGCTCTCGAACTCAAAGAGTTCTCTTCACTTCTATGCTTATCTGCACACTTCCTCAATGCCCTCCTGGTGAAGTATCTTCTCCACAGAACGTTCAACAGTTATGTCCCTTCTGTGCACCCTTTGCACCTGCTCAATGCCCACCTGGCAAAGCTCTCAGAATCCTTAGTGATTCTATTTATTTTGAACTCACAGCAGAGTTCCTTCCTCTGTGCACTCCTTGCTCAGACTCAATGCCTCCTGGAAGAGCTCTCAGAATCCTTAGTGATTCTGGTCTTCCCTTCTGAACTTATCAACAAAAGTCTTTCTCAAATGCACCCCAGCGCATATGCTCAATGCCCACCTGGCAGAGCTCTACATAATTCACAGCAAAATTCTATCTGCAACTGTGTTTCTCATACACAGCCTTGCCTCCAAGGTATTCAACAACCTTGAGATCTTTCCTGAATTGATGATTTCATCTTATGTGCCGCAACACATCTTTGTCTGAACCCGCAGTGTTCAGAAGTGCAACCTCTGTGCACGGCTACCAGAACCCACAGCATTCTGTCACACCCTCTTGGTGTGAAGCCTCAAAGACCTTCAACCCTGAAATCAAACGCACTCCTGCAAATTCTTAACACACATCTACAACATATATATGGAACACACACAGACATCCACATAACACAGAATCAATGCAGGAAAAACTACTCTGTTATATTAACAATGGCAAATGCTTGAAATTACAATGGTGTTCTTGAGCTCTCTCTAGATCTTCTCAACTCTACGCTCTCTCATCTCTTACCACCATTTATACTCCTCTTCCAAAATGAGATCTGATATCTCTTTTTCCTGAGGAGGTTCTTCCTTCTCCCGAATTATCCAGAAATTTCGAGGATCATCCCGAATAATTTTCAATGTACAAGGAGGGTGTCCATATCCCATTTCCCTCCAATCTACCTACCCTATTTAATTACATTAAATGGGTTGTCTAGTCCAATGTCTAGATCTAGATCTCAGCCTTACAAATACTAAAGGCCGAAGTACCCTACACCTGCACAAAGGCACGACTTCCTGGCTCAATAGCCTAAGCATTTAAATTAAATTGAATTCAAATTTAGATGAGGCTGCGCCTCTCTTTTAGCGTGCGATTTGAATTCTTTGTCGTGGATGGCTGGCTAGCTGGCTGACGTGGAGAGATGCTCCTGCATCAAAATCCTCAGCTGCAAAATCATGAGCTCCTGCTCATGTGCTTCCCCTCTCAGCTGTTGGAAATCCTCCTAGATCCCAAAAAAATATCTGGAGCTTCCCATATGCTCCATTTTGCTGCTGCTGCTGCTTTTGCGCTGTTGTTGCTGCTTCATTCCTTCTTCTCAGCCTCTCCTCATTGGCAGTTTCTGCTGATCAGATCATCAGCTCCATGATCTCCTCGATCACTTCATCCAGCTGCTCCCATGGCTGGCTTGGCTCTTGCAGTCTCCTCAACTACAAAACTTTTTACCACATGGGCAGATCACTATGATCTCCCATGTCGTCTTCTTCATCTCCATCTATGGCCTCAACTTGCCACTTTGCTGCAGACTTCAGCTCTGCAGTCTCCCTTTGACTGATTTGCAGTTCGGTCACCTTCCCTGACAGCTCAACTTCTGTCAGTTCTCTTGTTGGCCCTGGATTGTTCAGCCAATCCTCCAACATTTCTAGCTCCATCTCCCATGGAGTGATAACTTTACCTGCCTGCTCCTTGGCTTCCTTTGCTGCTAGCTTAAATGCTACAGCTCTTTCATCTTCCTGGCTAAAGTCATTGAGCCATTCCTCGGAATTCTCATTCTCCTCTTCGTCTACTTCTGCTTGTGCTTGGGCAGTCTCAAACACCTGCTCCAATTCTTCCTTGATAGTCATCGTCAGCTGTGACTGTTCTGCTGTTGTAGCATCTGCAACACAAATTTCTGCCTCCTCCTGGGCACATGGTAGGAATACTCCAATTCCCCCAATCATCAGAATATCATCCTGATCTTCCTCCTTTGTCAGCTGCACATGCTGATCCAAATCTATCTTTGAGCTCACTTGCTCTGTCAGCTCCCTTGGCTAATTCCAAGTCACTTCTGAGTTTATGAGACCCACAAATAGTCTCATCTGCTCATCCCTGCCCACCTGGTAACATGGGATGCTTCCACTGCCCTCTTGGCAGACTATGAGATCAATCGATCCCACCTTCATCAGCACTCCTTGCTGAATTGAACTCACCTCTGAGTCCATGAGACTTTCAGCTAGTCCCCCATTCTCATCTCTGCCCACCTGGCCGTCTGAGATGCTTCCACTACCCTCCTGGCAGACTTCGAGATCCCGCAAAGATCTCCTTTTATTGCCCAACTGGCAATGTGAAATTCCCTGGCTATCCTCCTGATAGTCCATGAGATCCTCAGCTGATCTCAACTCGTTGCCCTCCTGGAAATCTGGAATTTCTTCTCTGCCCTCCTGGCAGTCCTTGAGATCCTCAGCTGGTTTCAATTCATCCTCTTCATCATCGAGACCTCTCCCAGTCTCTACTTTATAGAAATGAATCACCTTTTCCTCTGTGTCCTTGAGGTATTCAGCATACCTCAACAACCCTTTTAACAGCCTACGCTGTCTCATGACCACCAGCTGCTTGACTGGCCATTTTTCTTTTTCCTTCTCCATGGGCAATTCACGCATCTGTCTCCTCCTCCTATCTTTCCGCATCCGCAGTTCGAGCTTCTCTATGTCTTCTTTTAATTCATAGAGCTCTTTATCCCTTTCTTTATAAATTTCTGCAAGCTTTTTTTCCTTGCTTTTCTTCCCAGCATGCCTATGGCCTTCAGTAACCATGGTGCTGTCTTTGCTTGCCTTTCCAGCAATTCTGTTGCTGTCACTCCTGTAATCCTGAGTGCTCAGCTTCATCCTTCAATCCTCCTGACTGTCTCCTTGATTGCTACCTACCTGCAAACAAGTCCTTATAGAGTCCTCAACAACTCTGTCTTCCTCTTGCTTCCTCTGTCTGTAATATACAAATAGAATCCTTCTCTGATACCACTCGACGTGTATCAGAGTATCCTCTTCCTCTTCCTGCCTCTTCCTGCCTGAAATATATAAGAAAGATTCAAGCTCTGATACCACTTGACGCAGGTGCGAGGGTCACCAGCACGCCCGCTCACAGGATCGCTCTAATCTCCTTTCTCTGTGCTGAAATGACTCCTTGGATTCCCCAAATGGAATCTCTGCTAAAAACTGACCGAGTCCACAGGTCCTTTCTTCTTCCCTCACGGTCTCTGCATGAACCGTGAACAATTTCCATAATGTTAAATTTCGGGGTTCGGGATTTAATAATGCCCGAGGTTGAGAGTCTCTGCTCGCTTGAACTCCCAACTAACGATTCTCCGATATGCCCTTTTCTCCACGCGTTGGCCCTCCTGGCTCAGCTCCCACCATATGACCACTGCTTTCGCGACCGTGGCCTTACCTCCTTGCGTGGCTACTCCTATCAGGGTTTCTTCATTTGCAATGTCAAACACACATGTCCTTAGGATTCCTGATCTTCTGATCCCCGATGTGCTCCTAGCGCATTAGCCCTCTAGGCTAAGCTCGTGATCCACACGACCTCTCCTCGTGACCGCTATCTTATCCCTTTTTGGGACTTCAGGGTTTTCAATACCACGATGCACCTGTCCATGGGAATTGTGATCCTTCGAATCCCAACGCGCCCTTCCTGTTAGCTCTAACCCTTCTTGCCTATACTATGGTCCATGTGACCACTTACCATATGACCACAGCCATATAGCTTCCCATCGGGGTTTCAGGGTTTGCGATGTCAATATGTATATGTCTTTTGGACTCACGATTCTCCGATCCCTGATCCTCCAATGGCTCACGGCCATAGACCTGTCAACCGTCCTTTCACCCATCGTGAAAATCTGCCACCTGTCCTCCTCGCCGGCTCCTGTGTGGCCCACACGATCCTATGACTTATTGGGAAATCGCATTTCGCAATTCTGAAATGCACAAACCCTTTGCTCTCGGGATCTCCGATATCCCAATTCCCGATGAACCAAACTCCGATGGGTGGCTTCCTTGTCGGCCGTTTTTCCCGATGGTGCCGATTACTGCCACGCATCCCTTCTCTGAAGGACGGTCCTGATCTCTCCGGGATTTTGAGACTTTCGATGTCCCGTTTCCTTCGACCCTGGGAACTCCGATTTCCCGATGGACAATATCTCGACTTTCTCTGGATCTCCGCCATGTGTCTCCGCTAACGGACGACTCTGATTGCTCCAGTGTTTCGAGACTTGGAATGTCTCGATTCTCTTTCCCCGAGAATCCCGATTTCCCAATGGCTACTATCCTGATGGCTAAACCTCGTGCAACTCCTGTCCAATCTGACGGCTGCCGGGTACCTACTTGAGATCTGACGGCCCAGATCCTCTATCCTTATGCACTCGCTCCCAAAGCTAAACTCCACGCATATCCTCCCGATCCAGCGACTTACAGGATTTTCGAGTGAGATCCAATGGCTGTTGGTCTCCTCCTGCTGTAGGCTCCTCCTGGACGTAAACTTCTCAACGGTCCAGATCTCTCCTTCTCCAGCGGATCTGACGACTGTTGTTGCTCCCTCCTGAGCTTATGCGCTCCTTCTCCCAGATGTGGAAGTATTTCACGTTCCCAAAGGCTTGACATTTGCGTTCTTTCCTCTTGCGAACTCCTCGACTCTGAGCTTTGCTAATGCGTGTGAAAACATGGTTCCTCCTGAGCTTATCTCCTGAACTTGCTCCTTTCGAATCTGAAAGGATTCTGATGCCTACACTCCTGCAAAATGTCCATGCACATAAAGTGCTATTTCCCCTGAGCTTCCTACGCTCAGAACCCTAAGGGATTTTATCCTTCTTCTCCCATAGATGGAGAATATAATGCCCTCCTAGCTTCCTGCTCAACAACCTCTTGCTGAGTTTTTCTGGGTGTTTAGCAACCCAGTGAATATCCTTCAGTGGATACTTCTTCTAGCACTCGAACTCAAAGAGTTATCTTCACTTCTGTGCCTATCTGCACACTTCCTCAACGCCCTCCTGGCGGAGTATCTTCTCCACAAAACGTTCAACGTTCTGTCCCTTCTGTGCACCCTTTGCACCTGCTCAATGCCCACCTGGCAGAGCTCTCAGAATCCTCAGTGATTCTGTTTCTTTTGAACTCACAGCAGAATTCCTTCCTCTGTGCACTCCTTGCTCAGACTCAATGCCTCCTGGAAGAGCTCTCAGAATCCTCAGTGATTCTGGTCTTCCCTTCTGAACTTCTCAACATAAGTCTTCCTCAAATGCACCCCAGCGCATATGCTCAATGCCCACCTGGCAGAGCTCTACAGAATTCACAGCAGAATTCTGTCTGCAACTATGTTTCTCATACATATCCTTGCCTCCAAGGTGTTCAACAACCTTGAGATCTTTCCTGAGTTGATGATTTCAGCTTCTATGCCACAGCATGTCTTTGTCTGAACCCGCAGTGTTCAGAAGTGCAACCTCTGTGCACAGCTACCAGAACCCACATCGTTCTGTCACACCCTCTTGGTGTGAAGCCTCAAAGACCTTCAACCCTGAAATCAAACGCACTCCTGCAAATGCCTAACACACATCTACAGCATATATATGGAACACACACCGACATCCACATAACACAGAATCAATGCAGGAAAAACTGCTTTGTTATATTAACAATGGCAAATCCCTAAAATTACAATGGTGTTCCTGAGCTCTCTCTGGCTCTTCTCAACTCTACCCTCGCTCATCTCTTACCACCATTTCTACTCCTCTTC
>ML779285.1:777695-793390 GCA_009831015.1 Picea engelmannii
TCATCCCGAATAATTTTCAATGTACAAGGAGGGTGTCCATATCCCATTTCCTTCCAATCTACCTACCCTATTTAATTACATTAAATGGGCTGTCTAGTCCAGTTTCTGGATCTAGATCTCAGCCTTACAAATATTAAAGGCCGAACTACCCTATGCCTACACAAAGGCACGACTTCCTGGCTCAACAGCCTAAGCATTTAAATTACATTGAATTCAAATTTAGATGAGGCTGTGCCTCTCTTTTAGCATGCGATTTGAATTCGTTGGCATGGTTGGCTAGTTGGCTGGCTGACGTGGAGAGATGCTCCTGCATCAGTAGTTACCTAGTTTTATCTAGGCTCATTAAACGAGCACGAGGAGTTGGAATCCTCAATTTTTGGGTTTTTTTAGGAGCACAGAATCTAGGAATTTAAATTAAATGATTATACATTCCATATTTATGTTACGAGGGATAGCACAGTGAAGTTGATTGATTTAATCCCTTCGAGGGAATTTACTCTTTTCTGATGCCTTACAATTATGGTTTTCAGGGAACAATTTATATCATCCCAATGGAAAGGCCATGATGATTCTATTATGATCCTGAAATACTTGCAAAAGACTTGCTAGACAATTAGAATCAGAAATGAGGTGATTGAATGTGTTATGGCCTGTACCCATTTCTGTTTCTATCTGTATTTTTTCTTGCTCACTGGATTTAGTTTTTTCTCTTTTTTTTTTGTTTGTTAATTTGTGCAGGATCTGCGATTAACCTGTGGCTTGAGAAACCGCGACTCAGGGGCATCTAAGCCGTCAAAATCACCCGGGGATCGCACCCGGCCTGAGCCACACCAACCCTTAACATGGTTGGATTTTTTGTCCCCGCAGGTTTCGAACCGGTGACTTTAACATCACGGAGTGGCTTAACAACACACTCCGTCACCAACTATCCTACACCTCGGGGACACTGGATTTAGTTTTTTCTCTTGATTAGATGATGGGCCTGTAAATTAAATTTGCTTGCAACATTTTAACATTAATGTGCATAATATCTAATATCTTAAGGTTCTGCATAATATCTACACTCTTTAAGGTTCCGACCCTACCTACAAGGAAATTTGGAAGTTTCCCAACAAGGTTATATTATGGTGTGGTATGCTCATTCCTCTTAATTTTATATAAGAGTTTTGAAGCCCTCCCACAAACGAAATCCCTCGCATCTTTACTTGTATATTACTCATAATATACTAGTATTACAATGGATCATTTTGTATTTTGATATCGTTACAATGATATTTATATATGATGTAAATGACTAAGTACTAACAATATATTTTTTTTAATTTTGTTTTTATTACCAAAAATTTTTATTTTTTAATTTTTGATGATGTTAAAATTGATTATAATTTAGTTATGAACTAGTAATGTCATTAATTATCTTTTATTCTTTTATTATAAGTTGATTCAATATTATTATTTAAATAAAATGACATCATTTAAAATAATATAAATTAAAAACAAAAAACACTTATAAAACTTTATTACTAATAATAATAGTAATATGTTCACCATATTTTTAACATATTAATATTCTTTTTATAAAATATGTTAAATATATTTATAAAATATGTTAAATATAATAAACACAATAATATTTTTAATATAATTGTTGTTGATTATTGTTTAAATAACCTATAATAATTTATATATATTATAGTTTTGATTTCATTTGTAAGAAGAAGCTCTAACATCAACGTGCAAAAAACTGTTACGAATGTTTAAAGAAAGTTTTAGATGATAAACATAAACGCAACATCTTATTTTGGAGAGGTCGTTAAACATGGTCTCACTCATCTGCATGGACAACCATAACCATGGACATACACGTTCCTTATTTTTTGGACATATATGTTGGATGTGCAATGTCTCAATCTCATGGAAAACTCATCCACGCCTCCTCCTCTGAGTTGGGCTTCTCCAATTTCAAGTTCTATGTTGTGTACCGTTCAAGCCAATGGCATGTATGGATAAACGTCGAGTGAAAACATATTGACAATTGCAAGTTGCAACCATCAATTTTCAGTGCTCGACTCTTCGTGGAGTATGGGGTTAAAGTGCTTTTGACCTGCTCAATACAATCTCATTGATTTACACTGCTAAAGGCTTTGTGTCCAATATAGTTTGGCACTAGTTGAACCTTATACTTCGTTATATTTAAATATTATCAGAATTTACTCTGAGGCTTAATAAGCCCTGGTGGATTCCTCCATGGGCTAAGTTGATCTCAACGAAGTGTTAAAGTTCATAAAACCTATATATAAAGATGCACCATGTTAATTAAATTAAATTATGCTTTTTTTTATTTCTTTTTAAATCATTTAACTCATTTTTTATATTATGTTATGTTTAGATTTTAATTTGTTGAGATATTTGATATATAATTTTTTTTTGGTATGGGATAAACCCTAAATTAAACTTCAAATTAAAATGAATTTAAAATTTCATTACTTAATAATATCAAATTTAAGATGAATTTATGTTTATTATTTTTTTAATAATAATATAACATTACATATTTCACTTTATCAAATTGTATATCTTATATATATATTTCGTTTTATACAAATTGTAAGCCTCTCTAGGTCTTATTAAACTCTTGATGAGATACATAACATTAGAAGTGTGATTTGTCTTAATAAATTACTTATTTCGTACCGAAACTAAAAAAAATTCAAAACTTAGAAAATCGTGAAAGGAAGAGTCGTGCTAACATCTAAGAAACTATTTTAAAAGTGAGAAGTATGGAGAGAAATACCATTTTCTATTTTTGTTTTTCAAATGTTGATGCTATTAAAAAAATTTGCAATATAAATTGACATGAACGATTTGTTGTTTACTTTTTTTTGGCATTTATTGGCTACAACGTGAGTATATCTCCAAGTTCCCTAGAGGAATCAAATACAGAGGGATGATCGAATGAAAATGTGGCCATACCAATTGTGCCATCCCTTGACTTTGTCAGTTTGACATCTGGAACACTTTGTTCGTTTGTTCCTTGAATGAATTGAGTAAGTGGCTTTCACATCATTGTCACATGTATAGACCTGCCAGATCCTTGTGTGGTGACCCACAAAGAAGCTGGTAAATGCAAGCTTTGGCCACTCAATGTAGATCTTATCCTTGGAAAAGAAGTGCCACCTGAAAATGATGCTATCCGTGCATAGAAGAGAAGACAACCCATAGAAGAGAAGACAACCCTATCTTATCATTTTTGGTTATTCTCTTACCAAATCCTCGCTCTATATATCTCTTTTTGTGTTTCTCTGGAATTTTCCATTTGCATTGTAGCTTCAAAATATTTATTTTCTTATGGTGCATGAATGCATAGTTAAAGGAAGAGATTACAAAGAAAGATAAAGCAATGAGCCTTACTTGTTGTTGTTCAATTCTCTCTATCTAAAAGCTCGGAAAGTGTACACTCGATTGAAATTTTTTTCCATAGTGATGTAATGTTGAGTTTTATTTTATGTTGTAAATGACAATTCATATGCAAAGCAATGTTTTTAACTAAAATATGTTGGTTGATCATCATTCAATTTTTACAATGGTTTTGTTTTGGAGTTTTTAAAGTTTTGATAGCTTTAAACTTATTTAAAATTTTTATTTTGTTGTTTTTAATTATTAATAAAAAAATGTGTTTTTTATTTAAAATTTTGTAAGATTTATTTTAAATTGATGAAAAAGTTTTGATAGCTTTAAAATTTAAATCTATTTATAATTTCAAAAACATGAATTTGTATTGTGTTGTTTTTAATCATCGAGTTGTTGGGGTTGCACATGCATTTCTAGCCACTAAACAAAATATAATGAAAGTTTTATGATATATTTCTTAGGAGTATATGATGGACATGAAGGTGCTTAGGTTAGCTTTATTTTCTAATGCAATTCATGGTTGTTGATTGAATAACATTTTTAAATTACTATCACATTTTCTGTGTCTAATATTCTCATAATGAATTTTGTAGTTTTGAGTTTGCTCAAATCCATTTATAATTTAAAAAACATGAATTTCTATTGTGTTGTTTTTAATCATTGAATAGTTGGGGTTGCACATGCATTTCGATCAGTTCACAAAAATATAATGAAAAGTTGGTTGGTACATTTCTTAGGAGTATATGATGGACATTAAGGTCCTAGGTTAGCTTTCTTTTATAATGCAATTCATGTTTGTGGATTGTATCACAATTTCAAAGTACTAGCACATTTTGTAGGTGTAAAATATTCTCATTAGTGAATTTTGTAATTTTGTGTTAGGAGATAACAGTTCACAAGGAATATTTGTAGTCTTCCAATTTATGTAAAGACTTCCTCCATTGGTTGGGGAGTTAGAGGTAGTAATTATGATAAGGGATCCCATATCAATGGAGGTAATGCCAATGGCTACGGAAAAGGCCTATAGTTGCTTGTTTCAAGAAAGTGGATGCCCTGAAGTTTTATGAGTGCTTTTACTCTGAGAGACATTGCTATAATATGTTTTTTTAGTATATCTCATACTTATGTGTTGTAACATCCCTCTCTTGCACACGCAGAGCGAACATATTCTTTGAGGACACTTACTAGCAAGTGATCCGGATTATTATACTTTTGGGCATTTGATTATGATTATGAGGTGTTGTGAATTGATGACATGTTATTATGCTGCATTGACATAGACATGTTCTATTGACTCGATTTTCCTGAGTGTTTAGGATTTTGGACCTCGAGGATGCAAAGGCATCGATGGACCCCCTTGGACTCTGGATTGAGTCGGGGAGTGAATCATTAGGGTTTGATTGCTTTATATGTGATATTAGTGCATCTAATTAGTTGATATGATATGGATATATTTATGACATGATTCGTTCATGATGTAGGCTGACAATAGCTTGTCGACCAGACTCAAATGTGGAGTAAAGGGGTCACACACGACTACCATAGATGTTGGGGGAGAGGTGTAGACAGCAGCCCTACCACAAGCTACTAACACTCCCACCATGGCTCGAACTGTAGGTTAACGATTACCTAGTTTGAGAAGACCCACAATGTCATGAGGGACGACTGCGACAGTCACTTGTGATGATTATAAGGGGTGTGAAATAAGGCAAGGACCTTATTCCTTAGAGACCCTTAGTCTCCCACAAGATCACCTGGTGGAATATTGACTCCAGGGGTTTTTGATGTGTACCAAGTCAATCAAGAGGCAAGTGGCACCCTTGGAGCACATGGTGCGTCCTGAAGGGCACGTCGCGCAAGAAAAAATGGAAAGAGGCGAGTGGCACCCTTGGAGCATGTAGTGCATCCTGAAGGGCACATCATGCAAGAGAAACAAAAAGAGGTGAGTGGCACCCTTGGAGCACCTACTGCATCCTGAAGGGCACATCGCATTGTTATTTAATAACTGGATAAACCTAGAAGGCTTTTAGGAAAAATAACGTGTTAAGGAATATTTAAAACTTTTCCCCTAATAAAATGCTGCCCCAGCCTAGGAAAATAAATTCTAGGTCTAAATTATAGTGGTGGTAAAATTTTATCTATCTATCTATCTATCTATCTATCTATCTATCTATATATATATATATAAAATAAATAATAATGATAATCTTCATTAATCTTGTGACAAGAAGGGGGTAAGCAATTAAATTTATTTATAAAAATCTTTTCGGATAAAATTTAAAAAGGGAATTATTTGTTTTACTATATTATGTTAATTACAAATTTACTCATTAAAAAGAAAAAGGGAAAAAGGGTAAGTTATGCACATGCCTTTTTGAATTTAAATAAAAAAGGGAAAGAGGGAAATCTAGAATAATTAGGAAACTAGGAAAAAGTGGGAAACATAAAAAGAAAGGGGAAACACAAGGAAAAAGAAGATAGTCTAACTTAGTAAGGTATCTAGCATTTAAGAACTTTCTAATTTGAACTCAACTAGTAAATTAATAAGGGGGAAAGTCATTAAGACTTTTAAGGGGATATGGGGACACCTAGGAGCGATTCTAGGAGTTCCTTTAGGTGAGTGAGGGAAAAAGTGGTAATTAATTAATTAATGAAATTAATTTAGGGAGGAATGAAGGGGATGGATGACACTTGTAAGGGGACGACTTTTATGGATTAAATTATTAAACTTTAAATTAAATGGGATTTTGGGAAAGTAAGGGACTTTGAAACTCTATATAATGGAGGGAGTATAAGGATGATGGATCTCTTCTGTTAGCGTAACATTACACTACAAAAATTTATATTTGATTGACTTATCTTGTGGGAGTTGGGATACCCAACTCGGTGAGGAGTGGTAGCTCGGCCTTGCGAAGTGAGATGGGAGCTAGTTGATTCTATGGATAGTGTGTGTGGCACCTTTGTGACTCGAGGGGCTAACGGGGAAGAAGAATACCCCTTGCGTTGGTTGAGAGGTATCGGTGAAGTCTCATTGGTCGACAAGCGGGAGTTGCTCGAAGTGTGTGGGACATAAACTCAGAGCGGGCGATTGGGAAATGGTATGCTTCCTATATTGTTGCATGGTAGATTGTTAGTAAGAATTATGCTTTTAGTTTAACATGTTTACTTTGGTACATAAAATGATTTTCTTAGCATTCTAGTTGATGAATGGAATTTTCCCCATAGCCTTTAGCTTGATGTTGATTTCCATGGAATTCAATCCCTACATTTCTTGACCATCCTCTGGTTTATTGATTGAATGATTGGGGTTTATTTTTTCCTTCATCCCTAGCTCATTTGTCCTCGCCTGAGAATTCATCCAAGAGCCTGATCTACGGTCATTGCTTCAGCATTAATAGACCTATGGATCTCAATGCCCTACTTTTCTATGCATGGATGATGAGCGAAGGATGTTCTTTCCAACCATCTGCCCATGTTGATTGTTCCACGTAGTGTATAGTCTTGGGACTTATTATGTTGAGTAAATCCACCATTGTTATCGTTCCTAGTTCCATAAATATAACTTTGTGTTTTAATGCTTGATGGATAAAATCTTAACCCTGCGTTTTATGTATTGATGGATAATTATAAATTTCCGTTTTTATGCATTGATGGATAAATTTTAACCCTGCGTTTTATATTCTTGGATAATCTAAATCTACATTTTATATTGATGGTCAATTTAGATCTGTGTGGGATACCTCCCTCGCAACATAACCCTCTATGGGTTTTTTTATGGCCATTTTTGCTGCATCCCTTTTTTATACCTCTGCACCTTAAATTTATGAAGACGATGTTAGTCTGTGATGTCCAATCGATTGACAGCCTTCGCTTGAATGAGTTTTGATTGACAGCTTGTGCGAGGGAATTCACCCATCTTAAAATATATAACTAGTTGAAAATGAAACCTTATTCCTTTGCATAAGCTAGAAGCTAGACACCATCTTCCAAGGGTGTTAGAATGCCAAATTCCATATTGCATCTGTGTGACTGTTATGTGCTCTTCTTTTGACTTTTATTACCAGCAAAATTTTACTTGTTATGGACTCTAGGACTACTAAATTTGTTTTAGATAAAGAACCAATCCTCAACCTGTGACCATATCCTAAGTAATCTTGTGTTGACTCAATGGTTTAAAATCAAGAGATGATGACAACATTCTCCAGGTGCCTTTTCCTTCTCTGTTCACATATTTGCATGGATTGAAGTTTTGGACAAATGTTCACTATACTGCAACATGCTTTTTTCAAAATAAATAGTGAGTAAGATCAGGTAGAAATCAATCGATTGTATTTGGATTTTGGAAAATGAGTTTTATAACCGGAATGGAAATGAATCTACCTATCAAATGACTGTGTGGTTTTAACATTTAGGGAGTAAACTTATGTTAACTATGATACCAAAATTTCCTTGGAAGACTACATTTTCCTTTTGTGTTTAGAAGTGTTGTAAATTAACTGAGTTTTAATTGATTTAGCATTTACCCAATAGTATGTAGGTTTCATGTTTTTCTTTAACTGTATGCACACAGACTTATTTTCTTATACCATGTTACTGAAACTTCCTTAAATACGCCCAACATTATGTATATTGTTAATGTCATTCTTATTTATGACATGACGATTCCCTGGACGATATCCCAGTGATCCTATATTCCAGTCTGTGGTGAGTAATGTACCACGTTTTCATTAATTGGCAGTGCGATTACAACTACTGGAAGTTATGATTTTATAGATGGCAATGCAATTGTATTTACTTTCCCTTTGACATCGATTATGTATAAATACCTTCCATGGTGAATAAGGTACAACGACTTGCTTTAATAGAATTGGAATTGTATTTACTGGTCTTACGACTATATGTTTTTAACCACATCGATTGTATAGTTCCATTGGGTTGTGTACAACGACTTGCTTTAATAGGATTGAAATTGTATTTACTGGTCTTACGACTATATGTTTTTAACCACATCGATTGTATAGTTCCATTGGGTTGTGTGTAATGTGCACTATTTTTTCTTTAAGACAGCCTTAGTTGCCAGTGTGCCTGGCACTTGGTCCCTTGGACTGCGTTGCATTCGAACTTGACTTGGGTATGCTTTGTTACCATTTTAGGGGTATGTATCATTTATTGATGGCCTTCCACAACTGGGTTGTCATTTATATATTCTTGAGTAAATGGAATTTCACTCTTGCCTATGTTTAATGCTTGTTACTTATTAACAACCCATGAATAATGTACACAGTAGTTTGCAGCATTGGTAAATTATAATTACTTCTTACAACAAATTATTAGCATTTTGATGACCTCTTCATTGAATAGACAACCTTGAATTGTTTAGATCACCTTTAACTAAATTAGACCAGACTTGTCAATAGTTTGAAATTTGATTAAACTAACTTTTCAATTAGAATGTAACTATGGTTATAGTGTTAGTATTTACTTAATTAAGCTCGCTAAATTGATTTGCATTTAAGGTTAAATTGATGGTACATTGATGACCAAACTATGTTTTAGGTTGCTCCTTGATACGCTTTTAATATTAAATTAGACGGTAACCTAATGAAAATTTATAATTAATGTCGCTAACAAGCGTGATCATTGTAGCTTGTACATTGATATTGTTAATCATTGTTTATGAGGTTAATTACTAAATGGGATGGTATTTATTGATTAATTTCAAATTGCCAATTAGATTTTCATTAATGTTAAATTAGATTGGCATATATTGACTTAATTGCAATTTAGACTTGTTGAATTTAATGTTAATATAGAATTGTAAATTGTGGACTATTTGAAATTGACTTACTATTAGATTGGTAATTGAGGTTAATTTAGATGGTCAGTATTGACTATTTTTAGACGTGATTAATGGTAGGGTTGTTGACAAAATCTTGTGTTGGGTAGCGTCTTCCTTGTTTTCGTCCTCTTGCAGCTCGTCGACCTATTGTTGGGGTGTGGGTGTAGTCTTGTGTCTATTGTTTTGCCTCCTAGCGCATCGGATTTATCTAGAGTCCTTAGTCCAGATAGGATGTGTGGTGCCAAGGTTATTGACGCATCTGTCATCTAGGGATGACATGATTCCTGAGGAGGGGATCATGGTGCACCCTATTGGATAGCATAAAACAAGAACTTGGCCGGAGTAAGTGCCTTTTGTGTGAGTGTTGTTGAGCATTGTAAGTTGTGTTTGGCGCATGGGTGGAATGCCTTCAAGCATTTGGTTCACGTGCCTTGAGGTTCTAGTATTGTTCGTCAAGCCATTGTGATGGGAGGGGGATATTGTCCCTTAGCTTGTAGGCGTGTCTTGTTTGCGTCGAGTGGATAGTCATTCCTCCTTATTGTTCTACATGTGTTTCAACTAGTTGCCCTTGTGCCTGTGTGTAGTGTCATAGTTTCCTATTACCTGGACTGCGTACTTGCATTTGTCGTCAATTGTGTGGTTAACCATTGTCATCATCGCCTTCTTGCCTTTTAAGAAAAAAAAAATTGCACTTCTGCTCGCTTGTAGTCGTAACAATGGGGTTGTTACATTTGGTATCTAAGCAGGGTTCAACCCATGACTTGGGATCACTACAGCTTTTGTTGTTATGATTTAACTATAATGTTGCTATTTGAGTTGACTTGTATCCGTGCAGGTGATCATGTTTAGAGGATGTTGTGGAGGTAGATGAAGGGGTGCTATGGGAGGAGGCGTGACGCCTACAACAACATCCACACATGAGGGGTCCAACCCCGAGGGAGACGAAAGGGTTGTCGGGCAGGAGCAGATAGCCATGGGTGACGTGGATGGAATGATGAGGTCTTCTCTACTGATGTCTGAGGCATTGATCAGCCATTGGGACAGAGATGAGGCCAGGGTGTTGGAAGCCCCTAAGGGTCCACCGCGCGCTCCAGTCAATACTGGTAGCATTTACCGTGAACTCAAAAAGTTCAAATTTCCCGAGTTCTTTGGTGCCCCAGATGACATAGCCACCGAGGCATGGTTGGAGAATATGGCGATGTGCTTTTCACTTCATGACTATACATCCATTATGAAGGTTTGCATGGTGGTATTTCAACTGAAGGGGAGCGCTCTTCTATGGTGGAAGAATCTCCTATCGCAACTCAACATGGTCGTCGAAGAAGTATCATGGGAATTGTTCGAGGAACGGTTCCAAGAGAGGTACCTGTCAGAGGAATTCATTGAGCATTAGCTTAATGAGTTCAATGAATTATGACAGTGCAGTCGTACGGTGCCTGAGTACGAGGCCCATTTTATGGAGCTTCTTCGGTATGCTCTCCATCTTAATACTGAGAAACTTAAGGTAAAGAGGTTCATGTTCGGCCTTAATGGCAGCATACATGTAAAGGTTAGGATTCTGATGCCTCAAACCTTGCATGATGTCATCCAGAAGGCCCTCATAGCAGAGTAGGATCTTATCAGCAGGGGTCAGAGCAGGACTCCAGTGAGACCAGCAGGGCAAGTGTCATCTGGTGTGCAGTAGCAACAAAAACCAGACAGACATATGACGAGATATCGTGGCTTCCAAAGGGGATCCAATTTCACTACACCTCGATGACCAGTGCCTCAACAACAGATAACTTCTTGGGGATCATAACATACACAATAGCGTCGACTAAAGCAGTAGGAGTTTAGGCCTATTCAATAGAACAAACTAGGATTCTAGGTCGGTGGGAAATCATCTTCTACTTTGGGTACCAGGAGTACTGAACTGAAGAAGGGGTGTTGGACATGCAAGGAGGCACACTACCAGCGCGAGTTCCTAGTGGAGAGGCCTAGAGCATCTGGATCAGTCGGACCCACTACCGTGGGAGATTTGGGCAAGGTCCATCGGATTCATGCAGAGGTGAATAACCTCTAGGAAAATCACCAGTCAACTGTGCTCGAGATGTCAAGTACTATCGCTGACTAGACCCTTAGTATTTTGATAGATCCCGGTGCTACCGAGAGTTTCATTTCTAGCAGAGAACTAAAAAGGATTAAGGTAAAGGTAGTCAAACATGACGATTTTAGCTTCGTAGAGATGGCTTCTGGAGCCAAACAAAAGGTTGAAGGAAAGGTTATGGGTTGTACCCTCAACCTGGAAGAGTTTGTCACCAAGGCCAACCTGTACTTCATGATCTTAGGATCTTATGACGGCGTGATCGGTATGGATTGGTTAGAATTGCATGAGGTGATACTCAACTATAAGATGAAACGGTTGAGCTTGGTCGATGATGAGGGACAAAGACACGTGATTGTAGATCGAAACTAGGGAGTTTACCTGAGGTTCATCTCTTCCTTGTAGCTACAAAAGAACATGTGTAAGGGATGTAAGATTTATGTGATCCTGGCATTAAATGAGAAGGGAGTAGCGAAAGGTCTAGAACACCTTTTTGTGGTGAGAGAGTTGCAGACATATTCCTAGAGGAATTACCTAGGATGTTGCTGAAGAGGGAATTGGAGTTTACTATACACCTAAAATCGTGGACTGAACCAATCGTGAGAATGTCTTCTCGGATGTCAACCCTAGAGTTACAGGAGTTTATAATGCAACTGGAAGAATTTCTAGACCTAGGAATAATATGTCCAAGTGTGTCACTGTGGGGTGTGCCTGTTATTTTCATACGAAATAAGGATGGGTCGTGGAGGCTCTGCATTGATTAGCATCAATTGAAAAAGGCAACAATCAAGAATGAGTATCTGTTTCGAAGGATGGATGATATGTTTGATTAGATCAAGGGTGTGAGGGTCTTCTCAAAGATCAATTTGTGATCAGGGTATCACCAGTTACAGAAAAGGGAGGATGATGTCCCTAAGACTACCTTTAAGATGAGGTTTGGACATTACGAATTTAGAGTTTTACAATTTGGACTGACAAATGCCCCAGGGGTATTTATGAGTTTGATGAACAGGGTGTTCTGTGAATACTTGGGCAAGTTCATCCAAATATTCATTGACGATATTTTGATTTACTCTTGGACGATGAGGGATCACGATGAGCACTTTCTCTTGGTACTAAAGTGTCTGCAAGAGCACAAATTGTATGGGTAGCTGTCCAAATGCTCATTTTATCAATCAAAGATTCACTACTTAGGGCATGTCATCTCTGACGAAGGTATCATCGTAGATCCAACAAAGATCGAGGCTATTATGGAATGGCCTGCACCGACGAGCATCCCAAAAGTACGTAGCTTCATGGGTTTAGTAGGATACTATTGACAGTTCATCGAGGAATTTTTGAAGATAGCAAATCTGATCATGGAGTTGCAGAAGAATAAAAATAAGTTTGTTTGGACCGATAAATGCACGGAATATTTTAGGAGGCTCAAGGAGCTATTGAAAACAACACCGATACTAAAGGTCCCTCAAATGGATGTGAACTTCTTGGTATGCACTGACACATCCAAGGAAGGCTTAGGCAGAGTCTTGATGCAAGATGGATGAGTGATTGCTTACATCTCGAGGAAACTGAGAAGGCATGAGCAGAACAATGCTATGCATGATTTGGAGTTGTTAGCCATTGTATATGCCTCGAAGGTTTGGAGACACTACCTTGTTGGACGAAAATTTGAACTAAAGATGAACCACTATGGTCTACAACACATATTTACATAAAGCGACCTGAAAGCACGACAAAGACGTTGATCATAATTTCTTAGCGAGTACGACTTCGAGATTACTTGCATAAAAGGAACTATGAACCGAGTGGCAGATGCATTGAGTCGCAGACCACGCATATTTTCGGTGTTTCCTCTTCAGACGAATCTACATGAAACAATTCTAACTTTACAGCGTGATGATGACTGGTACAAAGAGGTCGAGGGTTTTATTGGACAAAACACAATGATGGTACCAATATTTGAAGGATTTAAGTTTGACGACGATGGATTATTGAGGTTTAAAAATTGGATTTATGTACCATTGAACAACGAGTTGAGGAGCTTGATCCTAAGTGAGGCTCATAGAGAATTCTACATGGCTCAACCCAGAGTCATGAAGATGAGGTCCAACCTTAAACCCTTATTCTTTTGGAAGGGAATGAAGGTAGACATAGTAAACTATGTGGCCATATGTCTAGAATGTCAGTAGGTAAAGGTTGAACATAGACATCCAGTAGGATTACTACAGCCACATGCTATTCCACAATCGAAATGGGAGGTTATTTCGATGGATTTTATTTTTGGATTTCCACTGACGGCAAGGAGACATGACTTGATTTTCATAGTAGTAGACACTATGATGAAGAGTTCTCACTTTATTCCTATGCGTACGACCTATCAAGTACCATACATAGCTAGAGTTTTCATCAGTGAGATTGTGAGGTTGCATGGCATGCCTAAGAGGGTTATATCCGATCGAGGATCATTATTTACTGGACAATTTTGGATGATTTTCCAAGAGGCCTCGGGAACCCAACTTAACATCAGTACTGCGTATCACCTGAAGACTAACAGGAAGACTGAACGAATGAACCAGACCTTGGAGGACATGTTGCTCATGTACGTGATGGACCAACAAAAGGGTTGGGAAGAATTCTTGCCACTGATAGAATTCGCTTATAACAACAGTTACCAAAGCACCATTAAGATGGTGCATTTCGAGTTTCTTTATGGGAGACCATGTCAGATGCCTTTGATTTGGGATTGGATTGAGGATAGGTTCTTGGTGGGACCAAAAGTGATCCAAGAAATGGAAGAGCAAATGCAAGAAATAAGACAAATGATTAAATAAGTGGAGGATCGACAAAAGAGTTATGCCAATGCACATCGTGTCGATCATAGTTACAAGATTGGTGATTGAGTTTTCTTACGGGTTAAACCAGATAAGAGTTTGATCAAGTTTGCAAAAGGAGATACACTCTCTCCTAGGTTCATGGGACCTTTCGAGATAATGGAAAGAAAGGGGCATGTGGCCTATCGACTAGCCTTTCCTGATTCCTTGAGGCGTATGCATGATGTTTTTCATGTATCTATTTTGAGGCATTATATTAGTGATCCTACACATGTTATTGACATGAGTTCCTTGCAGGTATCGGATGAGGGGGATCTCATGGATGAGTCAATCCACATCTTGGATCATCGCATTTTACAGCTACGTCGTCAAATAGTAGATCAGGTCAAGGTCCAGTGGGACAAATATAGTCTGCACTCGACGACCTGGGAGAACGCATATGATATGCGCCAACAATTTCCATTTTTGTTTGATAGATAGACTTATGATATTGTGATACACATTGTTTCATCACTTATACTGTGAAACTTTGGGATGAATTTTAGACCGAGATGAGGTGTATGTAACATCCCGCTCTTGCGCGCACTAAGTGAACTTATTCTTTGAGGACACTTTCTCACAAGTGATCTAGATTATTATACTTTTGGGCATTTGATTATGATTATGAGGCATTGTGAATTGATGACATGTTATTATGCTCCATTGATATAGACAGGTGTTATTGACTCAATTTTCCTAAGTGTGTAGAATTTTGTACCTCAAAGATGCAGAGGCATCGATGGAACCCCTTGGACTCCGGATTGAGTCAGGGAGTGAACCATTAGGGTTTGATTGTTTTATATGTGATATTAGTGCATATGGATATATTTATAACATGATTTCTTGATGATGCAGATTGATGATAGCTTGTCGACCAGACTCACATGTGGAGTAAAGGGGTCATGCATGACTACCAGAGATGTTGAGGGAGAGGTGTGGACAACAACCCTGCCACAGCCTACTAGCACTCCCTTCATGGATCGTTCTATAGGTTAAAAATTACCTAGTTCGAGAAGACCCATGATGTTGTGAGGTCCGACTACGACAGTCACTCACGATGATTCTAAGGGCCACGCAGTAAGGTAAATGCCTTATTCCTTAGAATCCCTTAATCTCCCACAAGATCACCTGGTAGAGTATTGACTCCAGGGGTCTTTGATGTCTACCAAGTCAGCCAAGAGGTGAGTGGCACCCTTGGAGCACGTGGTGCATCCTGAAGGGAACGTCACGAAAGAAAAAATGGAAAGCGGCGAGTGGCACTGTTGGAGCATGTAGTTTGGCCTGAAGGGCACGTCGCACAAGAGAAACAGAAAGAGGTGAGTGGAATCCATGGAGCACGTAGTGTGTCCTGAAGGGCATGTCGCATTTTTATTTAATAATTGGATAAAACTAGATGGCTTTAGGACAAATAACATGTTAAGGAAGATTTAAAACTTGTCCCTTAATAAAATGTCGCCCAGCCTAGGAAAATAAAATCTAGGTCTAAATTATA
>ML779285.1:793563-806110 GCA_009831015.1 Picea engelmannii
AAAATTTAAAAGGGGAATTATTTGTTTTACTATATTATGCTAATTAAAAATGTATTCATTAAAAAAAAAAAGGGAAAAAGGGTAAGTTCTCCACATGCCTTTTTGAGTTTAAATAAAAAAGGAAAAGAGGGAAATCTAAAATAATTAGGAAACTAGGAAAAAGTTGGAAACATAAAAACAAAGATGAAACACAAAGAAAAAGAAAATAGTCTAACTTAGTAAGGTATATAGAATTTAAGAACTTTCTAATTTAAATTCAACTAGTAAATTAATAAAGGGGAAAGTCATTAAAACTTGTAAGGGGATATGGGGACACCTAGGAGCGATTTTAGGAGTTCCTTTAGGTGAGTGAGGGAAATAGGGGTAATTATTCAATTAATAAAATTAATTTATAGAGGAATGAAGGAGATGGGTGACACTTGTATGGGGAGGATTTTTATGGATTAAATTATTAAACTTTAAATTAAATCGGATTTTGGGAAAGTAAGGGACTAACTTAGCTTGTCGGAGTTGGGATACCTAGATCAGTGAGGAGTGGTAGCTCAGCCTTGCAAGGTGAGCTGGGAGCTAGCTAATTCTTTGGATAGTGTGTGTGGCCCCTTTGTGGCTCTAGGGGATAAGAGGGAAGAAGAGTACCCCTAGAGTTGGATGGGAGGTACCGGTGAAGTCTCATCGGTCGACAAGCAGGAGTTACATGAAGCGCGCGGGACATCAACTCAGAGCGAGCGATTGGGAAACAACACACTTCCTTTATTACTGCATGGTAGATTGTTAGTATGAATTATGCTTTTAGTTCTGCATGTTTACTTTGGTATGAAAAATGATTTTCTTAGCATTCTAGTTGATGAATGAAATTTTCTCCATAGCCTTTATCTCGATCTTGATTTTCCATGGCCTTCGATCCCTGCATGTCTTGATTATCCTGTGGTTTATTGATTGGATGATTGCAATTTATTTTTACCTTCATCCCTAGCTCATCAGTCCTTGCCTAAGCAGTCGGCTAGGATCTTGATATACAGTCGTCGCTTCGACATTAATATACCTATGAATTTAATGCCCTGCTTTTCTGTGTGTCAATGATGATGAGCGAAGGATTTTCTTGCCAGTTGTCTACCCATGTTGATTGTTCCAAGTAGTGTGTAGTCTTCCGCCTTATTATGTTGAGTAAATCTTCCATTGTTATCATTCCTAGTTCCATAAATATAACTATGTGTTTTTATGCTTGATGGATAAAATCTTAACCCTGCATTTTATGTATTGACGGATAATTATAACTCTGCGTTTTTATGCATTAATGGATAAATTTTAACCTTGCATTTTATATTCTTGGATAATTTAAATCTGCTTTTTATATTGATGGTCAATTTAGCTCTGCATGGGATACCTCCCTCGCAGCATAACCCTGTTTGGTTTTTTTTATGGCCATTTTTGGTGCATCCTTTTTTCATACCTTTGCACCTTAAATTTATGAAGACGATGTTAGTCTGCAATGTCCAATTGATTGACAACATTCGCTTGACTACGTTTTGATTGATAGCCTACGCGAGGGAATTCACCCATCTTAAAATATATAACCAGTTGCAAATGAAACCTTTTTCCTTTGCATACACTAGCAACTAGACACCATCTTCCAAGAGTGTTAGAATGCCAAATTCCATATTGCATCCATGTGACAGTTATGTGCTCTTCCTTTGAATTTTGCTACCAACAAAATTCTTCTTGTTATGGACTCTGGGACTGCTAATTTTTTTTTAGATAAAGAAACAATCCTCAACCTGTGACCATGTCCTAATTAATCTTGTGTTGAATCGATGGTCTAAAATCTAGACATGATGACAATGTTCTGTAGGTGCCTTTGCCTTCTCGGTTCACATATTTGCGTGGAATGACTTTCTGGACAAATGTTCATTGTACCGCAACATTTTTTTTTCAATATAAATAGTGAGTAAGATCAGGTACAAATCAATTGATTGTATTTGGATTTTGGACAACAAGTTTTATAACTGGAATGGAAATGAATCTATCTGTTGAATGACTACATGGTTTTAACATTTAGGGAGTAAACTTATGTTAACTATGATAGAGAAATTTCCATGGAAGACTGTGTTTAGCAACATTCTAAATTAACTGAGTTTTAATTGATTTAGCATTCACCCAGCAGTATGTAGGGTTCATGTTTTTCTTTAATTATATGCACAAAGACTTATTTTCTTAAACCGTGTTTGTAACAACCCTAGTTAAATAGTTCATAGGGATTTTTAAGTATAATTAATTAGATAATTAATTGTTCTAATATGGTTTTAATTAAACAATGATTAGTATTAATAATATTATTTATTTATTAATTGTTTATAACTTTTGATTGATTAATTAATTAATTAAGTGATTACATATCACATTCAATGACATGGGTAATAAATTTAAGGTACTTAATAATTTTAATTTATTTAATTAAATACTTTACGTATAAGGGGGATAAAATATTAAAGAAGGGGATTAGATAATAAAGAAGGGGGATAGGATAATAAAGGGGGAGATAAGGAAATTAATGAGGGGGGAAGGATAGTCGGTGAAGGGGAATATGACGGTGAGGAGTCTTACGGGGAGGATCATTATTTTGGAGGGGGGAAGCAATTTGAGGGGGACAGGGATTTCTGTTTGGATATTTTTCTGGTGTGGGAGTTTTGATATAGGGAGTTTTTGGGTGAACCATCCGAGGGGGCACCGGGTTGCTGGGGGTTTTGGGCACAAGGGCCAGGATATTCTTACGGTATCCTGGAGCTAGGGAGTTGGACAGGCTGCTCCTAGCTGGCAGGGAGGAAAACTCGATTTTGTGTAGTGTTTGGCATAGTTTCAACTTCAGCTTGGACCAATAGAGATCGGGGTTAGCATCAGGAAGAGGTAATTTATTTTATGTATTTGTTTTATGTATTATAAGGAATATGCAGTGTTATGTTGTTGTTTGTAAGTGAATTAGGATTTGTTCATAAATTTTAATTAAACTGAATCGATATATGCTGGTTCTGATGTTATGAAATGTTAGGATAGCATTTCCTTAAAATATATATATATATATTCTAGTTTTATAAGGCTGTGTGGAGCAGAACCTTACACATGGTATCAGAGCTCTGGTTCAAAATCTGGGGCGAAGGGCCTATCCACCTACCCAAACCCTCAATTAGATATAAATCTAGGCCTGAGGGCCAAGCTCCAACTCCAACTCCAGATCCACCTAACCTGGAAGCCAAAAACAAAATTTTTTATTTTATTTTTACACAAATCTATATATAAACAATATGCCCAATCGAAAAGATATAATATTATACATTTTGAAAGTAAATATATATATATATATATATAACACAAGAAAAACCATCGGGACTAATATTAAATCTTCAAGTCCACACAAGTTAAGCTCCCAGAGTTTCAATAGTACTGATGATGGCCACTTTGCCTTTGTGTTAATGCCAAGAACATCAGTTACACTGACACTAGTTGTTTGATAAAATAACACATCATCTTCTTGCCTTGATGCAGCTTCAAACTCCTCATTTTCAGCACCCTAGAGAAAGTGAGCATACAAAATCAGGCTCCATAGAGATATCAACCATGCCTAGAAACCTTATCAAACATCGACCCAGATAAACTAAAACAAAATTAGAATCATTCATTTGTAGTTGTCCTTAATGTATCCACTTAAGTACTTAAAAACAGGCCTAAAATCTTGGTTAATGGATATGGTCACGTTAGCAACTTCATATTCAAAAAGAATCGTTGTGTTTGAAACCTGATAAAGAGAATGACAGTCTTAAATTTAATGAGTACTACCAAAACAATATTTTTTCCAAAAGAACAAAACTATCAGACCAACTACTTTAGCACATAAAGCTACAACCCTACATCTAGAAATGAAATTCATGTTATATTAGACCAAATAGAGCAATGCCTAAATTTATCTGATCTTATGCAAAATACTTCATAGATAGAGCTGCCAATTAGGAATATACAAATAGTAACAATGAGTGACATAAGACCAGAACATTTACCTTGACAATTTTTTCTGAAGAAAATTTAATCCTTCCCCAGAAGTAGCAGCCACCATATTCTGGTCATAAGGAAGGTGAGTTTAGACTGTATGATTCCTTCAACACTAGAAAAGAAAAGCCTAGGGTTGCAAAGGACCGCCTTTCAAATCTAGGCAGGAGTGGTCAAACCACATGCACATCGCAAATCGAAACTCGAGGCCAAGCACCAAAGCCACTTGCAGAAGGAGCCGACGAGTGGACTTCTACATTGCACAACACATCCACGAGATATCTATCTAAACACCCAACTCAACACAGAGCGTCGAGACCGCATGGAGGAGGAGCTCACCCGGGGGTTTTACATTGCACAACACATCCACGAGATATCTATCTAAACACACAACACAACACAAGTGCCCTTCTTGTATATCGTACAGCCGCCATTCTCCACAGATAAAAATGCCCAGCCTGTATATTGTACAACTGCCTCCACTCTCCACAGATAAAAATGCCCAGCCACAAACCAATATACAAGCCAGTGACCCAGTGTGAGTGGGTAGCCTACCAGTTCCTAGCCACAAAACAATATACAACCCAACGCAATGAAGACCATGTGCCAAGCAAGCATTAAACCAAGTCATGAGGAGGAAAACCCACAAAGGGGTGTTGAACTACGCGTCCACAGAACACAACCGAACATAGTCGATACCAAGCGCTAGGTTAACGCGCCTAAGGTCCGTGACAAAGCCACCAAAGGAAGGATCCGATGAATGAGCCAAGATAAGCCATGGAGGAAGAGAGGTATATTTCTCAACATGNAATAGATTAAAAAAAAAATCAAATTATTGGGCCAAATACCCATGGGTCTCATCTTGAATCCAAGCACCTGCAACACAACAAAAGTCGGTCGAGACTGAGTGCATATGCTCCACGCATTAAGTCACAAGAAGAGGAGTGCACTATACAAATCAAATATCAAACTACAAGCCAACACAAGTGTCGATTCAAACAAGCCGAACAATCAATCCAGAATAGTCCAGAACAGTCCAGAATACATCAATCCAGAACAGTCCAGAACCAAAAAAAATAAAAATAAAAACCCCTGGAAATACTAGTCTATGAGTTAATGCAAAACAAAACACATAATACAAGCCAGTGACCAATGGCATAAGCCATCACCTGACAAACGAGGAGAAGCCATGAGAGAAGGCCATGGCGGCCGACCACGTAACCAGAAACCTCGCAAGAAGAAATATTGAGGAAAAGAGGAATTAGGCTTAAGGAATAGTTTAGGGTTAGGTATGAAGAGTTGGAGGAAACAAGGGCGGCACGTGGGCTTCATGCGTGCCCGCCCTTTGTTATTTCAAAAAAAAAATTATTGTTTTTAAATTAATTGTTTAAATTTATATATGTTTATAAATTTAAAAAAAAAAATTTACTATTTTTAAATTATTCATTTAAATTTATTTATTTATTATTTTCTATATAATGATTAAAAAAAATAATAATAAATTAAGTTTATATATATATATATATATATATATTTGAAATATTTTGAAGTCTATGGGTTTTGAACCCACGACCACCCACTGCCTAAGCCTTAAGAAACAACCAAACACCAACGCGCCATGTATGTGCCTTGGAGAAAGAAAAAAAAAAAAAAATTAATTAAATTAACTGGAAGGATTAATTATTAGTGATTAATTAATTAATACTAGTAATAATATTAATTTACTAGACTTACTAAATGCGTTCATTAAGGCGACTGAAACTTGGGCTTTGTTTATTAAGTTAGCCTAGATTATTAGTTGTAATAAATAATCAACCATAGGTTGGAAGTCACCTTATTTAGTTGTAAGCGAAAAGTTTAAAGGACTTAGACTAGTACAAGTGGGAAGGAGGCGACATACACACTAGGAAAGTAAGCTAAAGGAATTGGCGAGTATGGCGTAAGGCTAGTGTAGCTACAGGGCAAGGGAGTCAATAGTTTTCTTAGGCGAAGAAATCAAGCTTAGACGCTTTAACCCTAACCTAGCCAATCCCCTAAAGAGAGTAATGTCTATTTACAGACAAGTAAAAGAAACTTATGCCTAACCCTATCTTCTAGTTTAAGTAGCACCAATTCGAAATGTACTTGAACTCACCCAGACAACTTTGGTTGATGCAGGTTAAATCATACAGGATGGTTAGGACTCGAGGGAATTGAGGAAGGGGAGCATCGTCGCAGGCACTACCAACACTGCCGGCACCGCCGCCACCATCGTTCGAACTAGCTCTCATACTGCGCTCGTTGGAGGCCATAAATGAGACTTTAAAGGGGCAACAACCAGCAGGGACCAAAGTGGAACCCCCACCATATGGAACGAGTAATCCAAAATCTTCAAGGAATTCGAGGGGAGGACCTTTGCCCGAAGACATCACTCAAGAATTGTAGAAGATCAAACTTCTGGAGTTTTTCGGGGGTCGCGCCAGTGAACGTGCAGAAGCATGGTTGGAAGGCATGACAAGGTGTTTTTCCTTAAGGAACTATGCGTCCAACTCTAAGGCGAAGATAGTGATTTTTCAGTTAAGAGACAATGCCTTGAACTGGTGGGGTAACCTGGAAAGACAACTGCATATTACCCCAGAAACAATATCTTGGGAACTTTTCGAGGAGAGGTTTAGAAGGAAATATCTGCCAGCCTACTATGAGGAACAACAAGTAGGAGTGTTTCATGCCTTAGTACAGGGAAATGGAACTGTAGAAGAACATGAGATCAGATTTATGGAATTGTTCCAATATGTTTCATATATATATAATGACTAGTGACAGGCAGAGCGCTTCATCTATGGATTGAACCCTAAGATAAGAGCTATGGTCCGGATGTGGAAACCATATTCGGTAGTGGAAGCTATGGAAAATGAGCGTTATGCATAGGAACACATGAACTTAACCGGAGGTACAAGACCGACCTTTCCGCATCGTCCTAGATTTGTGGAGAAGGCCCTTAGGACATTTCCCAGGGGAGGGGGCTCAAGGCCACCTCCATATGGTAACAGAATCACACCAAGGAGAGTAACCACGGGGATTTCAATGGCAGGGAGTGCAACATCTCGTTCATCACCAATGATGCAGATAGGTCCACGACCATCTCAGGGAACAACTAGTAGGGGCAAGGGTTCCAGGAGAAGGAACTCATTTCAGAGACAGTCAGATAACAGTGCGCAGGTTCAATCTTGTTTTACCTATTGGGCGTGCGGATGACCCCATTACCAGTGTGACATCCTAGAGTTACAATCAGGATTCACACATAGAGAAGGAAAGGCCCCTATGAGAAGAGCAAGTAGCAGCCACTAGATTTATGCAGTGATTAATAATCACCAGGCCGAGCATCAATCCACGGTGCTGGAGTCATCAGGTACACTAAATCATATCAACGTTAAGATTTTATTTGATTCTGGTGCTACAGATAGTTTCATTTCACCTTCTGCATTAGAAAAGAGTGGGTTGGTAGCCTACGAGCAGGATGAATTTAAACAAGTCGAGATGGCTTCGAGGGAAAAACAAGCGATAGGACCTAGTGTTGATAATTGTATAGTAGACCTGGGAGTGTGTACTACCCGATTGAAGGTATACGTCACTACTCTCGGGGCGTATGACCTAATCATTGGAATGGATTGGTTAGCAGCTCACCAAGCTTTGGTAGATTGTTTCGCAAAGAGGGTGCTTTGTGTCGATGATGAGGGAAGACCAGTAGAGATCCAGGGTGAACGGAGAAAGGTGTCATTACGCTTTATCTCAACTATGAAAGTTAAGCGATGCTTGAGGCAAGGGTGTCGACTTTATGTAGTGGAAGTAGTGAATGAAAGGAAGGTACCCTCATTGGATCAATACCCGGTATTGTTAGAATTTAAGGATTATTTTCCAAACGAGTTACTAGGATTACCTCCTGAGAGGGAGCTTGATTTTACTATAGAGCTAAAACCTGGTGCAGAACCAATTTCCAAAACTCCGTATCGGATGATAGCGCCAGAACTTTGTGAGTTGCAAATGTAGTTGAAAGAGTTACTGGACTTAGGGCTAATAAGGCCCAGTGTCTCACCTTGGGGCGCACCAGTAATTTTTGTAAAGAAGAAGGATGGATCCTTACGACTGTGTATAGACTACAGGGACTTGAACCGTGCTACAGTGAAAAATAGGTACCCGATACCACGAATAGATGACCTCTTTGATCAGATGAAAGGAGTAGCGGTATTCTCAAAGATTTATTTGTGATCAGGGTAGGATTAAGGAAGGCGACATCCCAAAAACTGCCTTTCGAATTCGGTTTGGACATTATGAGTTTGTCATAGTACCTTTTGGATTGACCAATGCGCCAACAGTATTCATGAGCCTCATGAATGACGTATTCCGAAAATACTTAAACTTTTTTGTACAAGTCTTCCTAGATGACATCCTCATCTATTCCAAGAACGAAAGAGGACACGAGGAACAATTACAAGTAGTGTTGTCCTGCCTTAGAGAGAACAAATTGTATGGGAAGTTATCAAAATGTTCCTTCTTTCAGAAAGAGATCCACTATTTAGGTCATATCATTTCCGGCAAATGAATCTCTATGGACCCAGAAAAGGTAAAGGCCATTATGGAGTGGCCAGTACCGAAGAATGCCCATGAGGTGAGAAGCTTCATGGGGCTAGAAGGTTATTATCAGAGATTTGTGGAAGGATTATCAAAAATAGCAAAACCCATCACCACTTTGCAACGCAAGGGGGTCAGGTATGAATGGACAGAAGAATGTGATAGTGCATTAATTGAGCTTAAGAGGTTACTAACTAGTGCCCCAATTCTACGAGTGCCAGATATGGAAAAGGACTTCACCGTCTACATGGATGCCTCGAAGAAAGGCTTGGGGGCCATGCTAGTGCAGGATGGAGGAGTGATAGCTTATGCATCAAGAAAGTTGAAGAAACATGAAGAGCTATATGTGACTCATGATTTAGATTTGGCAGCTGTAATGCTAGCCCTGAAACTTTGGAGGCACTATCTTGTAGGGTGAAACTTTGAGCTCAAAATGGGCCATCAAAGTTTAAAACATCTCTTCACTCAAAGGGATCAGAATGCTAGGCAAAGGCGATGGAGACAGTTTATTAGTGAGTACGGTTTTGGTATTTCGTACATCAAGGGAAAAGAAAATGTGGTGACAGATGCCTTGAGTAGGAGACCACGTGTCTTCTCCTTGGTACCCTTAAAGGTCAATCTGAGGGAACATGTGTTGACACAACTCCAAGGAGACAGTTGGTATTTAAAGGTTAGTTCAAACCTCCATAGTGGGAGGCAGTTAGATCCAAACTATGAAGGATATAGTCTGGAAGCAGACGAACTATTGAGATATCGAGGAAGGATGTACATCCCTGAGAATGGGGATATTAGAAATATCATACTAAAGGAATCCCATAAAGCACTTTATTGTGCACATCCGGGTGTGAATAAGATGTACGCAGACATGAGGAAGCTCTTCTTCTGGGTAGTCATGAAGCACGATGTAGCCCATTTCATCACCAAATGCCTAGAGTGTCAGCAAGTGAAAGCCGACCACCATCACCCGGCAGGCCTTCTACAATCACATGATGTTCCTATGTCCAAATGGGAAGTCATTTCTATGGATTTTGTTGTGGGGTTGCCGCTCACATCTCATAGACACGATGTCATTCTTGTGATAGTGGATAAGTTAACCAAGAGTGCTCATTTTATTCTGGTTAGAGACACTTACGATCTCACTGATGTGGCACATGTGTTTGTAAATGAGGTTATCTGTTTGCATAGGATACCTAAGAAGATCATTTTAGATAGGGACTCAAGATTCACTTCTAGGTTTTGGACAAGTTTGCAATCAGTGTTGGGGACTCAATTGAACTTAAACACAACTTATCATCCTGAAACAGATGGGCAACCCGAGAGAGTAAATCAAGTCATGGAAGACATGCTCAGGATGTATGTCATGGATAATCAAACCCAGTGGGAGAAGTACCTACCTTTGGTAGATTTTGCCTACAATAACAGTTTTCATATCTCCATCAGAATGCCACCCTACGAAGCTCTATATGGAAGGTGATGAAGAATGTCGTTGAGTTGGGATAGACTAGAAGACCAAGTAACAGTTGGTCCAGAATTGATTCAAGAGATGGAGGAACAAGTGATTTAGATTAGGCAGAGACTAAAGGAAGCACATGATAGGCAAAAAAGTTATGCAGATGCACACAAGACCGACCGAAGTTATGAAGTGGGAGACCAGGTTTTCATTCATATCAGGCCTAATAAGAGTACCATACGGTTCGTGAAGGGGACAAAGTTGTCACCTTTATTTATAGGACCGTTCAGAATCCAAGAGAAAATTGGACCTGTTGCTTATCGTCTTGTACTACCACCCCACTTGCATAAAACTCATAATGTATTTCATGTATCTGTTTTACGTCATTATGTTGTTGATGAATCACATAAAATAAATTGGAAGGAATTGCAGGTATCAGACATGGGAACTTTCACGGTATAACCATTACGCATATTGGACCATAGAGTTCGACAACTCAGGAACCATCTAGTAGACCAAGTTAAGGTCCAATGGGACAAGTATAGTCCAAGATCTGCTACTTGGAAAAATGCCAAGACACTACGACGAGACTATCCCTCACTTTTTTGACCACCTCGAGAATATGTTTCTCGAACGTGGGGTGTATGTAACACCACCTTTTGACTTAGACAACTAGGATCACCCGAGGCCTATATACTTTATTTTCTAGTCATAGTGAAACTATTAAATGATACACTTAAACCTTTAAGACATATGAACCGTTATGAATGTTTAAATGTTTTTAATGATGATAAATATAATGCGATATACTATGTGAATGCAAATTTTATGAATGTTTAAAAGTTATTCATGATGATGAATATAATGTGATCCACACTGTGAATGTAAATTTTATGAATATTTAAATGTTATTGATGATGTTGGATATGATGCAATCTATTTGATAAATGATAATTTTATGAATGGGTGTCGAAATTGAATTATAGGACATTAGAAGATCTATTTATAACTTGAAAACTTTGATGTTAAGTTGTCGGTACAAGGATACCAAATTGAAATGATGATAGTATGCAATTACATGATGATAATGCATAGAAATGTATGAGTTTGTGTTATAGACTAATCTACAGGTTATGGGCTATGAAATAGCCAAGGGATAAGGATGATGAAAGTGGATATCATGAACACTAGCCGAGAAACATCATGTTATGAATATTTGTATGTGAAATTATATTCGTTTGGATGCATTGCTATGATATCTGGACCAGTGCAAGATTTCAAGTGATGAGACTGCCCAAAATCGAATAAACGATGACAAAACCCCCAGCAACACGGTGCCACTATATATTCCATTATAGGGTGTGGACCCTAGTTATGATTAGGAGGGGTGGAGGCATTTCCCACCGTGTATCCTCTGAAACCTGAAGTCATGGGAGGACAGTGTTAGCTCATGCTCCCCAAGACGTGTGATGATGACTGTCAGTTTCCTGCTAGGGAAGCTTGGTCGACATAGTGACACTTCCACTTACGGGTTCTATTTGGAGTTAGGTCAATATAGTTGATGCTCCAAGATAGTCCAGCAGAGGAAGGATATGAATGGAGATGGAAGTAAGTTAGGGAGGAAGGATGAGTAGAGATAGTTGAGAAAGTACGAAGATTTCTCTAATGGTGAAATTTAATGTTTTCCCTTCTAAAAAGAAAATGTGTATATATGAATATTCATAATTACGTAACTAAACCACAGTTGTCTAAATAAAATTGTTGAACTAGATAATTGTAATTAATGGATTTCACAAACATTTGAATGGTTTATTGTCTCTTATAAAAGACTAGTCTTGTTGATTGGATTGAATGCATACATAAAATACTATAAGGGTGATAGTTATTGATTATTATTGCATGCACAAGACTTGTATGTACTAGCTACACATGCATTTCTTGTACATGTACACTAGTATGTATGAGTTTTCTTGGCTTACTTACTAATAGTGTCGGTTAATTGTCATGAATGTGTGAACCATGTTTCTTTTCCTTGTATCATGAGATACCTTAAGTTCGGGACGAAGTTTCCTGAAGGGTGGGTGTATGTAACAACCCTAGTTAAATAGTTCATAGGGATTTTTAAGTATAATTAATTAGATAATTAATTGTCCTAATATGGTTTTAATTAAACAATGATTAGTATTAATAATATTATTTATTTATTTATTTATTTATTTATTAATTAATTGTTTAGAACTTTTGATTGATTAATTAATTAATTTATTGATTACATATCACATTCAATGACATGGGTAATAAATTTAAGGGGCTTAATAATTTTAATTTATTTAATTAAATACTTTACGTATAAGGGGGATAAGATATTAATGAAGGGGATAAGATATTAAAAAGGGGGATAAGATAATAAAGAAGTGGGATAGGATAATAAAGGGGGAGATAAGGAAATTAATG
>ML779285.1:806160-833410 GCA_009831015.1 Picea engelmannii
AATTTTAATTTATTTAATTAAATACTTTACGTATAAGGGGGATAAGATATTAATGAAGGGGATAAGATATTAAAAAGGGGGATAAGATAATAAAGAAGTGGGATAGGATAATAAAGGGGGAGATAAGGAAATTAATGAGGGGGGAAGGAGAGTTGGTGAAGGGGGATATGATGAGGAGGAGTCTTATGGGTAGGATCATTATTTTGGTGGGGGGAAGCATTTTGAGGGGGACAGGGATTTCTGTTTGGATATTTTTCTAGTGTGGGAGTTTTGATATAAGGAGTTTTTGGGTGAGCCATCGCAGGGGGCACCGGGTTGCTGGGGGTTTTTGGCATGGGGGCCAGGATATCCTTACGGTATCCTAGAGTTAGGGAGCCTGACAAGCTGCTCCTAGATGGCAGGAAGGAAAACTCAGTTTTGGGTAGTGTTTGACATAGTTTCAACTTCAGCTTGGACCAACAGAGATCGGGGTTAGCATCAGGAAGAGGTAATTTATTTTATGTATTTGTTTTATGTACTATAAGGAATATGCAGTGCTATGTTGTTGTTTGTAAGTGAATTAGGATTTGTTCATAAATTTTAATTTAACTGAATGGATATATGCTGGTTATGATGTTATGAAATGTTAGGATAGCATTTCCTTCAAATAATTATTTATTTATTTATTTTTTCTGGTTTTATAAGGCTCTATGGAGCAGAACCTTATAGTGTTACTGAAACTTCCTTAAATACGCCGAGCATTATGTATGTTTTTAATGTCATTCTTATTTATGACATAGGGATTCCCTGGAGGATATCCCAGTGATCTTATATTCCAGTCTTTGGTGAGTAATGTACCACGTTTTCATTAATTGGCAGTGCGATTATAACTACTGGAAGTTATGATTTTATAGATGGAAATGCAATTGTATTTACTTTCTCTTTGACAACGATTATGGATAAATCCCTTCCATGGTGAATAAGGTACAACGACCTACTTTAATAACATTACAATTGTATTTACTGGCCTTACGACTATATGTTTTTAACCACAATGATTGTATAGTTCCATTGGGTTTTATATAATGTGCACGATTTTTGCTTTAAGACAGCCTTAGTTGTCGGTGTGCATGGCACTTGGTCCCTTGGACTGGGCTGCGTTCGAACTTGCCCTGGGTCTGCTTTGTTACCATTTTAGGAGTACGTTTCATTTATTGATGGCCTACCAAGACTACGTTGTCATTTATATATTCCTGAGTTAATGGCATTTAAGTCTCGCTTGTGTTTAACACTTTTTACTTATTGACAACCCATGAATAATGTACATAGTAGTTTGCAGCATTGGTAAATTCTAATTACTTATTACATCAAATTATTAGCATTTTGACGACCTCTTTATTGAATAGACAACCTTGAATTGTTTAGATTGCCTTTAACTAACTCAGACCAGACTTCTCAATAGTTTGAAATTTGATTAAACTGACTTTTGAATTAGAATGTAACTATGGTTATAGTGTTAGTATTTACTTAATTAAGCTCGCTAAATTGATTTGCATTTAAGGTTAAATTGATGGTACATTGATGACCAAACTATGATTTAGGTTGCTCCTTGATACACTTTTAATGTTAAATTAGACAGTAACCTAATGACAATTTATAATTAATGTTGCTAACAAGCGTGATCATTGTACCTTGTACATTGATACTGTTAATGATTGTTTATGAGCTTAATTACTAAGTGGGATGGTATTTATTGATTAATTTCAGATTGCCAATTAGATTTTCATTAATGCTAAATTAGATTGGCGTATATTGACTTAATTGCAATTTAGACTTGGTGACTTTAATGTTAAAATAGAATTGTAAATTGCGGGCTATTTGAAATTGACTTACTATTAGATTGGTAATCGAGGTTAATTTAAATGGTGAGTATTGACTATTTTTAGATGTGATTAATGGTTGGGTTGTTGACGCAATCTTGTGCTGGTTAGTGTCTTCCTTGTTGTCATTCTCTTGCGTCTCGTTGACCTATTGTTGGGGTGTGGGTACATTCTTGTGTCAATTGTTTCACCTCGTAGCACGTCAGATTTATCTAGAGTCCTCGGTCCAGATAGGATGTGTGGTTCCAAGGTTATTGATGAATCTGTCATCTGGGGACGGCATGATTCCTGAGGAGGGGATCATGGCGCACCCTATTGGATAGCATCAAACATGAATTTGGTCAGATTCGGTGCGTTCTGTTTGAGTTTTGTTGAGCATTGTAAGTTGCTTTTGGCGCATGGGTGGAACACCTTCATGCGTTTGGTTCGCACACCTTGAGGTTCTAGTCTTGTTCGTCAAGCCGTTGTGACAGGAGGGGAATATTGTCCCTTATCTTGTAGGTGTGTCTTGCTTGTGTCGTGCGGGTCGTCGTTCCTCGTTGTTCTACACATGTTTCACTGAGTTTCCCTTGTGCATGTGTGCAGTGTCATAGTTGCCTATAACCCGGATTGTGTACTTGCATTCGTCGTCAATTTTGTGGTTAATTGTTTTTGTCGTCGCCTTCTTTCCCTTTAAAAAAAAAAAAGAATTGCACTTATGCTCGCTTGTAGTCATAATGAAGGGGTCATTACATGTGTGATTGTAAGTTTCTTTTATTATTTTATTCTTTATTATTTATTATTGATGGACATCAATATACTACCCACTGCACTTTATTATTTTATAATTGGGCCATTTTAGGTTATTAAATAAAATAATGTACATTAGACTTTTCTTATGATATCACATTTAGATAATGAATATATGCATGAAGTGAATAATTGAATTCTCTTTGGCTTCAAATATGCCATGCCATACAACTCATAATTTAGGAATAATGTGTGAGTTTGAACAAGGTTTGTGGTTAAATTATGGAAGAAGCAAATTTATTTATATCATAATTTGTAATGATAAAATGTTTTCATTATTAATAATTATATGTAATTAAAATATAAATTTTATGATAAAACATTATTATTAATAATAATTCAAATTAATTTGTACTAAATAATTAAAATTTATTTTTACCAAAAGATAATAAATATGTAACAATGTTTCCTTCAAATTTATATAGAGGCACAATGTATTATATTAATTAAAATGCATTGCTTTATATATATAGTCTCAATCTCTCTAATTTGTCTTTTTGAATTTTTTTTTCTAAAGAAGCAAGTGTTCTTACCTAAGAATCTTAAAGGTTTATTCTTCTCTCTATTCATCAACACCTTTCAACAAGTCAATTTTGTTTTCTCCTCAAGGAAAGAAATCACAAAACTTGATGGGAAAAAATACAAAGTTATCACCCAAAGCAAAGGAGATTGTTCCTGTGTAAATTCATTTTAATTGCAATATTTTCACAATTCCAATTAACTATAGTGATATGGAAACTTCCCTCAAATAATTATAAATAGATTTTTGTGGATTTTGTTGAAGACATATAAGAGGTGTTCATCAAAATAGTGAACTAACCTCAAATATGATCATTTTAATTGTATTAATTTTATGGTTACAATTAACAACATTAATATAAAAATTCCTCTCAAATTACTTCGACATTTCCATTCACCTCCTTAGAGGGTATGCTAGTTTATTTATAGTGTAACTATCTTTTAATTTATAATTTAGTAATGTATAAATTAATTAATACAATATATTAATAAGGTATTTAGTAATCAATGGGTTACATTATACATTAATGTATTGACAGTTACTTTATAAAATGTATACATCATTACTTTATACATAATATTAACATAATAATGTATTTTTCTATTACCATTAATACTTTCACATAATAATATATTTTTATGTTATTTTATTAATTAATTGATCATTTATATATTTATTAATTAATACTTTATCACTTTCCTACATTTATGTCATATTACATCTATGATCAATGTTTTTATATATTATTAATTTATTAATACAAAAATTTATTTATACTTTACTAATATTTAAAAAAATTTACTTAATTAATTTATTAATATAACAATCTATTTATACTTTACTAATATATATTAAAAGTTTTTAGTTAATTAATTATTTAATAAGTTACATTATTACTTTGTTTTTTTTAAATGTGTTTAGTTTAGTATTACTTTATTATTATCTAGTGGTTACTTTATTATTATTATTATTATTATTTTTATTATTTATGTAGTATTTTGTTTCTTATTAATTAATTTATACTTTAAAATCAATTATTAATTAATATTTTTTAATTATTAATATCAATTAATAATAAAAAAATAACTTATTATTAATTAATAATTTTCTATTAATTAGTTATTACAATTAAATAATTAATTATTATAATTTAATAAATTATTAATAATTAGTTAATAAATTTAAAGATAATTAATTTTTATTATTATTTTGTTATTACATTTAAAATGTATTAATCTATTAATTGTTGTTTCAAGCATGCATGTCCTCAACTAGCAACAACCACATTTATGTAAAAAGTGGTTGATATACGTTGATCAATGCCATTTTCTGCCTTTTTTAAATTAATGGCGCCGATCGACATATATCAACCACTTTTTACATAGATGTGGTTGTTGCTAGTATATTAATCATTCGTAAAATACAAAGTATGATCTTGGTGGGCTTCACCCTTGTGTGAGTTCAAAATTAAAAATCGTTGTACAAGCTTTGGTAGGTAGGCTATATGTGTGAACATGTGCTTGTTTTACAAGCTCATTGAGATCGGCTGCAAAATCAACTAATATAGAGAAAATAACTGTAGTGGCTCATCTACACATGTAGTGCCTTTAAAACATAAAAAGATAAAAGAAAAAATAGGGACTACGTTGTTGCCTGACTTTAGACTCGATCCAAGACACCAAACCAATGTCTTACATTAATTGTGACAAGAGTACGTAATGAACTATCTATGCGATACACATACCACTTTAATACTAGCATACCCCAAAAGCGGACAAAAGGGCACGCCAAAGTGAATGTGAGTGGTTATATTTCCCAAAGAAAGTAGGTGTGTTTTTTTTTTATGGTTTATGAGTAACCAATATAGAAACCCTTTAATAGGTTCCATCTATTTCTTATTCAATTGTATGTGGACCTTAGTCACATGTTTGGTACCAATCAAAAGAGGTTTCAATTGATTAATCATTAATGGATATTTGGTGGGCATACGTGATGGAGAGATGGTGATATATAAAGAGAATCTCTTAAGGACTAATGGATTAGAAGGAAATTGAAAGTCATTGTTGCATATTTGGATATTGTTGCAAGTAGTTGATAGAGGTCGAAAATTATGGTGTCATATGAAATCAATAGGCCACATTGCACAAAAATAAAAAAGGGTGTTCCCCGCACTCACAGGAACTAGGTCCATCTTGTTATATCCAAATATTGAGTTTCCCCATCTCAAACGAAAAAAAAAAAACATTCAACAAGCTTTTAACACATTCTTCTTCCCTATAAACATTCAATGGTAATGCTTCAATGCTTTGAACTACTAAACTTTAAGACAATTTTAAAACATAAAACTTCCATAAAACATCACCATCCTTTGATTAGTTGTATATATCAAATAGTAATTTCTACCCCCCCTTTTTTTTTACTCTATCATGGGTTTGATTGTGTATGAAAAGCGATGTAGATTGATAGAAATCTTGTAGCATGTGAATATATCATGTTTGTTGCTCAATGTGGCATTTCACTTAAACAATAAGGTAAGAGTGAAACCAAGATGGATGTGAGAGGACAAGGCCTCGTGGTTTCATTCCTTCTATTATTCTCATTGTGTGGTTTGGTGCCTCTTATTGACCCAGTATCCTAGATATTTGTCTCCTCAATATTTGTAGTAATTTAAAAGTTGAAAAAGTGAACCTAAGCTTTGAAGAGTAGAGGTGAAATATTGAATAGTGAAACGCCAGTTAAAATAGTTCATAGGTTTTTTTATGGAAACAAAAATATTTTTCATATGTATTAAAAGAATTAAATATCTCAACGTGGTTCACCCCATTTATTTTTGGAGCTTTAAAAGAGGACATGAAATCATCTCCTTTTCAACTACCTATGTTGAAATTTTATGAATCACCAAAGAAAAATTTCATGCAAAACCATGTTTTTTTTTTAATTTTCAAGGATTTAAGTCTTCTAAAAACTATGGATGAAACTTGAACTAAAGTGAAATTACATTTCTGGATGAATTTTTAGTTGAACTAAAAACAATATTCCTATGAAAATGGGCATCAATGAACAATTAAATCTCACATCATTGCTTTCCTCTTTCTCACATTGATAGAAGTATTTCTAAGTGCACATGGTATAGAGTCATTTGTCATCGAGATTGTTTTATGTATGCAATTAATGATTGTTTTTTGTTTTCACTTCCTACTTGATATTTGGTGTAGCTTTGTTAATCTTTAGATAGAATGGATTTTAAATAAAATTCATCCAAACAAAATAAACATCTAATAAGTTTTTCCATGTTATTAGTGTAAAATACTTAACTTAGTTGTTTAATTTTTTAATTAGTAATAGCAAACCATAACATTGAGTTGTTTTTATTATTTAACTTAATTAGTTCAAAATGACTTAGACTCCCATTTCTTAATTTCTTAATTAGTAATAGCCAACCATATAAATATTGAATTGTTTTTATATTTTTATGAAAATAAATAAATTAACTTAACTTGTTTTTAAAAAATTTCAACCCAACCTTAATTCAAGTCCTTTCCTTTTCTGTTGTTTCCATAAACACGTTCTTTATTGTTAATAATTTTCAAAAGTCCTTTCCTTTTCTGTTGTTTCCATAAACACGTTCTTTATTGTTAATAATTTTCAACCGAACCTTGATTCGAGTCTTTTCCCTTTCTGTTGCTTCCATAACCAAGTGCGTTATTACTGAATTGTTTTATATCCAAACAAAATATGGAAATGAATGAATTATCATATCGCTTGGCATTTATGTGGCACCCTTGTTATTTGGAATATTCAACATAAAGATTATTTAGATGGCCCGTTTTGCATGGCCGCCAAACCATGTGTGTCAAGTCATCTCACTAGTTATATTACAAAAGATGTCAAGAGAAGATGGATCTGTACCACAAAGTAATATAAAGCAATACCCCAAAGCAGGGAAGGAAACACCGAAGAAAATATCGAAGAGTGTTTCCCGAAATCATGTGCTTCTTTTGCAAAGGCTTCACGATAGGCATTATTCTGAGCATGGGATAAAGAAGGATTATTTGTAAGAGAAGACGAATTGCACTGAAGGGGTCCCCTACATGAGAGGTTTGATGTCGAAAAATGTATATTGTTATAAAGTGTGGGAACAAACATGGAACCAAAATGCCAAAATGCCTAATAGAGTGTTGATGTGGAATAATAAGGCATGTTTTGAAGCTGGTGAGAATCCTAGGTAAATAGCAAGTGTGTGTAAGATGGCATATTATTATAACCCCACAGTTGTTGTACACTGTCTATCTAAGACAACACCTAAGTATGAGTCCCACATGGGTTATCATCTTTGTTGTAATGAGACCCCAATGGAATCATAGGGTAAAGAAAAGAGCTCTTAAGGAGACTACTGAAAAAAGGCTTCATCGAGTTCAATTGTTAGATGGTCGATGGAGATCCAACAGGGTTTTGGGTTGAGGCCGATTTCTTCATCACTCGTTCCCTTGATTTTAATATTACCTCTCTCCTGGAAGCTGCTGACTTTTTCATCGAATAATTTGATGCATGTTTAATTAATCCCTTGATGCTACCATCTTAGGTGCTATTGTTGCTTCTTGCCAAGTCTGATTCCTTCATATTCGTAGTGGATATAGCCTTTCCACTAATAGAATTATGAGAATCCATCCCTTGGTATTTTTGAGATCTAAGCCCAACTCTAAACGTCATGAGACTAGATGCAGCAATAACAGTTGCACTCTCTCTGGGCGATCCAACACAATACTCAACATTGGAACAGTTTGAGGAAGATAGCCGAGCCAAGTTACTTGCAGAAGCATATTCCATTTCTGCGTCCTGTACGGTAAGATCATCGATAGCTGATTTGGCAGCCTTAATTAACCAGTCCATAGCCATACTAGGCTGCTCCAGGCATATTCTGTCTTGTAGGTCATATAATTGAATTGTCGTAGGACCAGACAGTCTAACCCTTCTCTCATGAAGTCCTTTTGTTGTGCAGACATTTCTGTGACGATCTTTACCTCCAGTCAACCGAGATAAGTGCACTATTCTCGATTCCTGCTCAACCTTCTTTCTTCGTTGTATCTCAATAACCATTTCTTTTCTCTCCATCACCCCAGCCTTGGGCTTCAAATCCTTTCCATTGTCTTGTATTTTGTTATTATTATTCTTTCGATGTTGGCATACTCTTCTGGCAAGCGACTCCCATTAATAGACTTAGAAAATGTTGCCAAATATTTGTTGTGTATATCCACCTCGGGCTCTTTATTCTTAATGCTCATGAACCTGACCTGGAAATCCTCCAAACTATTTATCAACATGTTATCAGAATAAGCATAGTGAAAGATGCTAGGTTTGAACTGGAGACTTATCTATTACAGTCCAGGGTGTAAAGGGCCTTTTCGAATACATCAGCGTTGCCATCTAAGAGGAATCCTACCTCATTGTGAATCATTGGAAAATTGTGCAGTCTTTGGCTTGCTTTGAATAATCAATTCTCCTCCTTCTCTCTCTCTCTCTCTCTCTCTCTCTCTCACACACACACACACATATATATATATCTCATGAATAGCATGGTGAACTCTTGTATTTTAGCCGTTCAAACTCTCAAAAATACATGACAACACCACTAGGCCACCTTTTAGTTTGCATCAATCGTGGGGACTCTTGTTCAACAAAAGCAACAAATCATTATCCTTGAAACATAATGTAACTTGTTCAAAAACATATTTCTAAATTTGAGAAAAAGAGATAAATCAGAGACTTCCAAACAAACACTGCCACTAAATTCAACTCGAGGAAATTGCACACCAGCATGTTGAAAACATGAAGATAGTGAAGCATGGCACTATCCCATGGAATGTAGATCTAGAAGATCCTAGTTGTCATGCTTTCTATTAAATATCATGTTATTTTACGATTGTTAGAATTCTAAACATATATTATATATTATAGAGTTTACGACAGCAAGAAATAGATAGGCTTTGTAATTGATATGTAGATTAACACTGTTTTTTTGTTTTTTTTACCAAATTTTTGTTTTCCAAGTTATATAAAAATATAAAAAATAAAAATATTTAATGAAATTGAAAATGATTTATAATTTAATCAAATTCAAAATGTTCTTTAAATAATTTTAGATTAAAAAACTACAATTCAACAGCTCCGTTGACATTTCATCATAGAAATTTCAACTCCCCTTTGACTCCATCAAGGGGTTCTCGACGTTAAAACCAGGATGGTGGATTAAAGGAAAAAAAATTAGCTCATTTCTTTCCACTTGTCTTATCCTTCATCCAAGCTGTGGCATCCAAGCTTCTTCGTCATCCTGTCTGCCCTTTGTTTCCTTACACACAAACCACATGAAGCGATGCCAATTATCGCTCTGAAAAATTTGCTTGTTCATCGTCAGATACGTGAAAGAACACATCTGGGACTTGTTATCCTTAGTACCATGCAGCTGGAAGTTTGAATTGTGTATGATTTGGGCGTACACACTTCCATCGAACCTCTGCAGCTCATTCTCTCCAGCAAGGGCCACACCTGTTTTCCTGGTAGCCTCTGTATCCTTCCTCAGAAGCCCCTCTGGACTGCACCGTGCATGTTGTGGTTGCTCCTGCTATTTCATCTCAAAGCAGCTGAAGTTGAGAACAACTCCGTGTTTCTTAAACAGACGAGCAATGGGAAGATATCCATCACTTTGTCTAATGTTATAGTACCCTGTAGTCAGCTCTGCAGCGTGAGATTTTGAGCCATAGTGCCAGTCGATCCCTGCAACTTTTCCAGATAATTTTGCACAGCTGCCCCTGAAAATGCCCTCTGCAGCACTTACAATTCAGTCACCATGAGCAAGTAGCATTTTCGAATACCAATTGAGAAAGAACCTTCCATAATTGGTGTCCCATGTTCCTTCTCATTCTCTTTGCCTCTACCAAAGCAATTGAGTAATAGAATAGTAACTTACCAGGACAGTTGAACGGGTTCCCTGCCATAATAGCCTTTCTCTTGAACACAAGGATATTGATTATTCGTTTCATCGCAATAATTTCCTTGTGGGCCGTTGATCTCTTCGATGTAGCAGAAAGATGCAATTGCTATGACGGTGAAGGTTGGATCGCTGCAAAGGTGAGTCTTTTTATGTATAATATGACAGATACGTTTCTTCGTTCAAAAGAACGAGCTCGATTTGGTATGCTGCGTTTTCTGGAGTTGTAGGAAGTGAAATTTGGTTGAAATAATGCAAAATTTGCTCGCAATAGATAAAATTTGCCGCCGGACTGTCTACGTTCTAAATTTTGTTGCGAACGATCAAATATTTGCATGCGATGAGAAAATTCGGTTTCGCAGATGCGAATTTCGGGCAAAATGATGTAAATAATAACAAATTTACTGTAATTTGGCTAAATTCGGTGTAAATTTGATGCAAAATGTTGCTTCTTACTGCATTTCTCTGTACTTTTCCCGATTCCTGGAATGGCGTCAATTGAGTAGAAATTTGGCAAAGAACGATATAAATTTTTACATTTATGCTTAGCTCCAATTCGTTGACATGCATCTTCTTGGCAGGTCGGGATCATCGATGCAGAACTGMGCGGMTTATCTCCATATTCCTTCATCTCCACGGAATCCTAGCGGATTCGCATGCTAGAGTTTTTATTTCTATTCATGTTGTGGTATTTAGCACAATTCGATCTGTCTTGAAGTCTGCAKGTAATATTGCTCTTTTTTTTTAAGGAATTTTATTTTTTTTTATTTTTATGATGAGCAATTTTTATTGTAGAGATTACAATTGTATTAAATAATTGTCTGTATGTAGATCATCTTCATCAGGAAGGCGTTAGAACGCATAGTTCTTAAGGCATGGCCCATAGTAACTGGGAAGCGGATAATATGTAAGTCAAATGATTAAAACCTGCTCCTTTAATTCAGTTGATCCATGTCTTGCGTCGTTTTGCTTCTCATCTTGATTTTTACCCATGAATTTTGTTTCTCCTTTATAATACAGGCTCAATGTTTACATTTATGATTATTTACTCAAAAGGAATTTCTGTTTAACAGAGGCAAGTCGGCACTAGAGGTTCGGCTTTTACAGGCGCTCGACGCCAAAACAAAATACCCAAAGAATTTGTCGAATCACGAAATCGCGAGAAGGCTGTGGGCCCAACTCTTTCGGGGTTTTGGGCATCTGCGTTTATAAACGCTCAAATACAAAAACAAAACAAAGAGAATTGTCCATTTGCTAAATGAAATGAAGTCGTACAGACTTTGGGCCCCACCAGTTTTGGGTTTGGAGTATAAATATAAAACTGCGTTTTCAATCGGTAAAATCAAAATAATTACCGAGTTAAATCAAATTGAAAGCAATATAACTAATTCAACTAATTCGATCAAGGGATGAAATAAATTTACAAACTCAATAACAAAAAATACAATTCTTCAGATAACAACACTATTACAATCTATTCTTCATTTATTTATATTAACACTAATTGTCCCTACTATTTTAGAAACTATAAAATTTAATAAAGGCGGTGATAGAATTTCACTAACTGCAAAGGTTAAGGCGACCACAGTTTCAAATAATTAAATCTTCAAGTCTTGAAGGATCAAGACGGCCCCCGATCTGCCGCTATCCAGACTGTGAAATGATTAATGTTTGACAGAATTTGCATACATCGGCAAAAGCCTTTATGGAAGAGGGCAAAGTTTCCGCGGATCCAGTAGGTAAGGTTTCTTTTACCCTTAATCCGTTATCAAATACTTGTTCTACCAATGTTTTTGTAAATCTGTAGCAAATTCGGATTAATAGGTATTTTCTTGTGCCTAGTGGAGGTAATTCTGGTATTGCTCGGACTGACGTCAGGACAGGACGTTAGGCTTTTAACTGTTGTAAAAAAATTTAGTTTCAGTGAGTGTTCAATATTTCTTCTGGGAAACTACCAAATTTGTGCAATATGCATTTAGATACTCGGAATTAATTTTGTTTTTTTCCTTGAACAATTATTATTATAATAGTTTAAACCATAATGTTGTAGTTGTAGCCCTGTTGTTCAATATTGAGCAAGTTTTCAACAAGTATTCTTCTCTGGCCAATTGGTTGAAGTTGAACATAATTGAAACCTAAAATTGGGAAGGGTTGAACAACAGAAGTCACAAGATGCATTGATTTATATTGTCGTCTAAAGTTATTTGATGCGAATACAAACCTAAAGTCTGGTAACCTACTGAATTGCATGTAGCAATTGATGCTCCGGGAGGATTTCTATTCGAATGGTGGTCTTCTTTTTTGGATATATTTATAGCGAGGACAAATGAAAAGCATTCGGAGGTTGCAGCTTCATACATAGAGGTGATTGTTKATGGCTAACKTGGTATTATTCTTAAGAAAAATGTTTAGTGTTTCKCTGAAAATTGGACCCGAAGATTATCTGTAATTCATGTTATCGTGGATGCTTTGTAGACGCAGCTAATGAAAGCAAGGGAGCAACAGCACCAACAACTGCATTTGCAATATATTCAATTACTGCAACAGAGATATGCCCAACAAAAAGAAAGAAGGGATGTCAATCATGGTTCCCTTAATGGAGTAGCTAATGGCATAAATTCTGAGAACATGCTTGGACAGTCGACAGCAAATGCCATGGCAACCAAAATTTATGAGGAGCGCCTGAAACATCCACACCAAAGAGATGGGGATTCCCCTGCACACCTTCTTGATGCAAACAAAACTGCTCTGCTTAAAGCTGCATCTAATCTTTCTCGGTATAATTTTTTTTATTTATGCTACACTTTTCTAAATCTACGCTTTAACATATAAATTCAGACTGGATTATATGTTCTGGTTTACCTCTATATTCCGCTGCCTTTTTATCCATATGATTTACTTGCTATCAAAACATATTTGTAATTATCTTCAACTTGTTATTTCTCATTACATTCTTACAGAAGCATTTGGTAATACAGAGTGTTACTGCAGAGCACAGTAGCACTGCAGCAAGTTCAGGCTAGATCTCAACAGATGGGTGTCAACACCCAGGTTTGTGTTTTTCATGTGCAAATCTTTTTTTTCCCTTTAACATTGATTCATATCATTAGTGCAATGTTTATGTTTTCTGAGAAGTGCCAAAATGACTTTGTTATCTTGGATCATGGTCCGGGAGATCTAGAATGATGTTAATGTAGTTTTGAACCAAAAATCCCCTATCACAGATCCATCTATTTTTGGAATGCCAGGAGCTGTGCAACCAAAATCCAATCTTTTGAATCCAGGTTTGACTGATTGTGTTCTTTGTAATTTTAATTGCAAAGAAATGTTGGATAGAACTTTACATTTTCTACACGTGAATAACCTGTATAACAAAGTTACCTCACTTGGAATTGGGAAAAACTCGATGAGGCAGAAGAGCCAAGAGTTTGACTCGGATCTGGAAAAGCTTGGCAAAAACTCAGCAAGTACAAAAATATAAAGAAATACACAAAAAAATATATATAAAGAAATACACAGGTACGAAAACTTGGATTGGGAAAAGCCCCAATGCGAGTAGAAATATACTTCCATGATGGAGGTACCAAAACTTGGATTGGGAAAAGCCCCAATGCGAGTAGAAATATACGTCCATGATGGAGGTTTTATAGGAGAAATCCGCCGATAGGCTATCAATATCAGATCCACAGATCGAATCCTGGCACGGTACTTCTGCTCCAGATTTGAGAAAAAAAAACGATTAGCGGGATTGGTGATCCCCTTCATAAACGTTGGAGATGTCTTTGGATTTCTCGTCGAACCAAACCCTGTTGATGGCAAGCAGCGGATTCTGGGCGAAGGCTAGGCGAGAGAAAGCTGGATATCATGCAATAGTGTATGGATATCGTGCAGCAGCGTATGGGTGAAGGCAGGAGTCAACATTGAGGCTGTGGACGGCAATCACACGCGGAAGATTAAATTAACAAAAACACGTGTAAACATGTGTACCATTGCAAATAGCTATGAACAAAGGACGAAATTCCAGAGAGAACTCCTCCTAAAAGAACGGCTTCGGAGTAATGATACAAATACAGCTTTAACATGAAAAAGAGCATTTCGTTTCCTGGTTTTTTCTTGAAAAAATTAAGCATCAAATAAACTTCAACGTAACTGGTAAGAATGGGTTATTATTGTGAAATATACGCCATCGAATGTACTGCTTCATAGAGTACTTCCCATTACTTTGAGCTTCATTCCATTACGGACTGCTGCAAACAACTGCAGAGCATTGCAAAGCTAGCCATGATGTCGAATTTCAATTGTGAGTACAGTACAGAATGAATGGGATAGCATAGATGTACTGTCACTTCATAAATATATCAGGACTTGAACCAGAAATGGACGGTCGCTCCATGAATAAGATTATATTTGAACAAGAGTTCAAGAAAATAGGTAGAGATGTCACAATAGACTCTGCAGTTAGAGTAAGTGCTAATCAGGTCTTTTAAAAAAAGTTTGGAAGGTATACATATTTATGTCTTGTTCTTAACTATTAAGTGAGGTTAATTATTAAGCGAGTTTAAAGAGCGTACTCTTGTGAACGCTAGAATTAATGCATATTTATGTCTTGTTCTTAACTATTATAACTATTAAGTGATATTATAACTATTAAGTGAGTTTAAAGAGGTTACTCTTGTGAATGTTAGAATTAATGTTTATTTTAGAGTTGTTTTAGGTTTATTAAACACATTGAGATATTCTCTTAATTTTTCTATAAGTTTGAAATAAGTTGGATCTCACACCACTTATATAATAAATTGTATTTAGTTTGAAAAAAATGATACTAAAGAATTCTATGATTTTTTTTTCTGTATAAGCAATTTTTTCACATTAGAATTGATAGCTCTGGACATAACTCTGTCACGGGAGGGCCCAAGAAAACGCAAAAGATGGACTGTCAATTTGTTGTAGGCGTAGAATAGATTGTTGCGTAAATAATTGTCTAGTGTGAAAATTTATGTGTGCTTGTGTAAGTCTTCGAGTGTGTGTGTTCACTATTATGTTCTACAAATAAAATTGTTTCCTGCGTGCTGCTGAAGAGAGGCAGTGGCCTATATGTAAGAATTAACCGTGAAGGAGATTTCCCGTGTGAAAAAAAACAAATGAAGTATTGTTGTGTTACAATGCGACGCCACTGCGAAAACGGAATACTGTGAAGCTCCAACAAAATTGTTGTTGTCTTTTGTTGGTTCATCGTGAACAATCCAACTGTTCGCTAACAGTTCAATGTTGGAATGCATGGAACAATTGAGAAAGCGCACGCAACAAAGGGAATCCGTGAGCATAAGGAAAATCGCGATTTGTTGTTGGGAAATACACAACAATATTTTCTAAGTTGTTGTTCCTACTTATGTGGCAATTTATGTAGCTTTTAATGGAGATCATTATCAGTCTCGTCTACACCATTTATTATTTGAATAATGTAGAAATTAGGATACTTAGTTAAGATTTATGTAACTAAGTGTTTGTGGGTTGTTGTGTGCCTGTCCAAATTAGGGTTTGCTGGTGGTTTTAGATCCACCTTTGTAGGATGTCAGTTCAAAGTTCTTTGTGCTATTTAAATGTAATGGTTGGCTTCTGTAATGCAATCAAGTGAGCCTTTGCTCACAGTTTGGTTCTGCCTCTGATATTTAATTTGGTATCAGAGCTAGGTTGAGCGATTGTGAGTTGTTGCGTAGAGGAGAGCCATCTGCTACAAATACGAGGAGTGGATCGTTGTGCCTGGTGTTTGAAGAACCGCCGATTGACTTGTGCGTCAACATCCAAAGCGAGCCATCTGTCCTCTGAATCCGTGTATTGAGCCACCGGGTGACCAGTGCGTCAACATCCAAAAGGAGCCGTTCGCTATTCACTTTGAAGTCTCAGATCGTAGTGAAGGAGTCGCGGTGTTGAGGAGGATCACTGAGAGGGTGACTGCGAAGGAGCTTGTAGCAGCGCTGGAGCTCTGTATAGATCAACCTCTCTTGCGTTGAAACCTGTGGTGAACTGGAGATCATTATCTTCAAGATTCGAATCAATCAAGTCGGAGTACAAAATTGTTGTCCAAGAAGCCATAGAGTCGCCACTTGTGTCGAGCACGCAGAGGTGTAAAGTGAATTTGATGAATTTGTAATTTAATTTGGTATCATGGGATTGCCCATAGTAATGAGAGACACTGGCAGAGCGTTCGCTGGAGCTGTTTGCACACGATCTGAGGGTGCGAGCTGTGGATTATTTCCTTGATGGTCGTGTGACGCACCGAGTGGAGAAACAAGCGCATCACCAGCGACGAAGTCTCCATCGGCGAGCGGATCGACTGGAATAGCCGATCGACTAGGTGGTCATCGACCAGCGTGATGTGCAGGAAGAGCTTCAATCTCACCGAGAAGCCGTGGGGTTCGAAGCTTGACGTGAACGAGGAAGTTGTTGCATTGTTGTTGGCAGGAGAAGGCTTGGAGGTGGCAGCAAAAAGGTAATTTCTTAGTTGTTTTTTAAAGAATTTTAAAATGGCAAATTCTTTAATTGATTCATATCTAAATGAATCAAATAAATTAGATGGATCCAATTATGTAAATTGAAAATTTAAGATGCAAACAGTGTTGGAAGCATCCGGGGTTTGGGCTATTGTCTCTGGAGATGAGACAAAGCCTGCTACTGCTACCCAAGATTGGGAGAAGAGAGAAAACAAAGCTAAATTTTTCCTTAGAATGTCTGTAAAAGACAACATAATTCCACATATAAAAGATTGCAAAACATCTAAGGAGACATGGGACATCTTGAAAGGTTTGTACCAAACTGCTAATACAAACCGAGTTTTGTTTTTAAAAAACAAATTGTTGTCAATCAAAATGGAGGAAAATGAAAATGTTACTAATTTCATTTCAAGAATCAAAGATTTAAAGGATAAACTGGGTGACATAGGAGAAAAGGTCTCACCCACTGATCTAGTAACTGTCACATTAAATGGCATGCTAGAAGACTACCAAATGTTCATAACAGGTATTGCAGCCCGAGAGAATGCTCTGACATTTGAAGAACTTGTAGGTATTCTTCTACAAGAGGAGGAACGTAGAAGCCATCTCACCGGAAAGCCTCCACATTCAGATTCGGCATTGATGGCAAAGGGTAAAGGAAAGCCTTGGGAACGCATCAAAGGAAGCAAACCTCAATATGAAAAAGAACATAAAGGTATGACATCTCCTCGGTCTCATACAAATCAGAGAAAGAGTGATACATGTTTTAATTGTGGAAAAGCTGGACATCATGCTAAGGATTGTTGGTATAAGCATAAACATGAGAACAAATATAGAAATCCAAGGCATAATAGTAATTTTGTTGAAAGGGGTGATAATGGTAATGCTGAATTCCACAAATTATTTATATTAGATGATGCTTTCTCAGCTGAGACAGATGATGTGCATGCATGGTATGTAGATTTTGGTGCATCGATCCACATGTCTTGTAATAGAAACTGGTTTGACAGTTATTGTGAGACTAATGACGGTGCTAACATTTATCTTGGTGATGAACGGTCACATCAAATCAAAGTTTATGGGGATATCTTTGTTACATTACCAAATGGTAGTGTTAAACAAATACATAATGTAATGCATGTACCTGGTATAAAGAAAAATTTAACTTTTGTTTCCACCATAGCAGATCAAGACCTGAAGGTAGATTTTGTAAAAACACATTGTCTTGTGAAGGATGTAAAAAACCATTATAAAGTAGTTGCTACAGGAGTGAGAGTTGGAGGGCTATACAAGCTCGATGTGACGATGAAAGGACATCAAGCCTTAGCTTCAACAATGATGCCAACAGAGGTATTGTGGCATCAGAGGTATGGACATCTAAACTATAATGATTTGTTGCTTCCTCAGAAACAAGGCATGGTGGAAGGAATTCCACTATTAAAGAATGAACATAGTACATGTGATGGGGGTGCTTTGGGAAAGAAACACAGAGAAGAGTTTCCTTCTCACGAAGATAGAAGAAAGAGAGATATACTTGAACTTGTGCACACAGATGTCTGTGGTCCCATGCAGACAAGGTCTATTGGAGGAGCATATTATTTTCTTATTTTCATTGATGATTGCACTAAATACACATGGGTGTATTTCATGAGAAAGAAAAGTGATGTTTTTGAATATTTTAAGGAGTTTAAAAATTTGGTTGAAAAACAAACTGGCAGATACATCAAAATTCTCAGATTAGATGAAGGGGGAGAGTACAGATCTCGGGCTTTCGACAAATACTGCAAAGAAAATGGAATTCTACAACAATTCACGGTACCTCACACTCCTCAGCAAAATGGAGTGGCAGAAAGGAAAAGCAGAACCTTGGTTGAATGTGCACGAAGTATGCTTCAAGGTAAAAATCTGACTAATGGTTTTTGGGCTGAAGCTATTAGAACTGTTGTTTATCTGAAAAATAGAAGTCCTACTAAAAGATTAGATCATAAAACTCCATTTGAATCCTTTTATGGTTATAAGCCTGTTGTGAATCATCTGAGAATATTTGGAAGTAAAGCTTTTGCTCACATTCTGAAAGAGGATAGGAGAAAGCTTCATGCAAAATCCATCAAGTGTATTTTTATTGGTTACTATGATGAGAATAAAGCATATAAGATGTTTGATCCTAACATGCATAAAGTCTTTCCAAGCAGAGATGTATTATTTCATGAAGATACAGGTTATAACGTAGATAGTCATAGTGAATGGCACATTCCTCGTGACTATATTGTAGAAGATGCAGATGTAACACATGTACAGAAAGATGATCAAGAGGAGAAACAGGAACAGGTACAGGGTCAGGATCAAGAAAAGGTTGAAATAACTACACCTCAAAGTAGAAGAAGAGATGCCAGCACCAAGACTCCAAGGAGGACATCTCATCGGATTCATACACCTATCAGGTACAAAGATTATGCTTTGATGACTCAAGTAATGAACACTATAGAACCTGCAAATTATCAACAAGCTAAAGAACACAAAGTTTGGATGGATGCAATGAAAGAAGAATATGATTTAATAATGAAGAATGAAACATGGGAATTAACAGAGTTACCTGAAAACAAAGTTCCAATTGGATGCAAATGGTTGTTTAAATCCAAATTTAATGCTGATGGTAGTATAGATAAACATAAAGCAAGATTGGTTGCAAAAGGGTATTCACAAAAAGAGGGAATTGATTATGTAGATACTTTTGCACCTGTAGCTAAGTTAAACACCATTAGATTGATGATTGCATTAGGTACAAAACATAAATGGAACCTACATCAGTTAGATGTGAAGTCTGCTTTTCTGAATGGAGAATTAAAGGAGGAAGTATATCTTGTACAACCTGAAGGATTTGTTAAACATGGACAGGAACATTTGGTATACAAATTGAAAAAGGCTCTATATGGATTAAAACAGGGACCCAGGTCATGGTATGACAAGATAGACAATTTGTTTCTGCAAAAAGGATTTGTGAAGAGTAAAAATGATCTAAATCTCTATATTAAGAAAGATGAAAAATAACATATTGTTTTGATTTCTCTCTATGTCGATGATCTAATCATAACAAGAAATGCTTCTAAGCTAATTGATGAAATCAAAAAGAAGTTATCACAAGTTTTTGAAATGAAGGATCTTGGAGAACTACATTATTGTCTGGGTCTTGAAGTATGGAGAGAAAATGGTGTGACATTGGTTACACAAAGCAAATATACCAGGGAATTGCTTCAGAGATTTGATATGAATGGATGTAAGGTGATGCCTACTCCATTAGAACATAATGTTAAGCTCTGTAATGATGATGAGACCAAAGAATTGGATGGAACTCGGTATCGACAACTGGTGGGAAGTCTGAATTATCTCACCACAACCAGACCAGATATTGCCTACTTAGTCAGCATCCTTAGTCAGTTCATGGCTAAGCCGCATGAGAGTCATTGGAAAGCAAAAAAAAGAGTCCTTCGTTATTTGAAAGGAACTATTGATTTTGTTATTAAATATACTGATGAATTTGATGTTACGTTGGCAGGATATTTTGATTCTGACTGGGCTGGAAATCCTAGTGACAGAAAGTCAACCACAGGTTATGCCTTTAGAATTGGTTCAGGGGTCGTATCATGGAGCAGTAAGAAACAACCAATTGTTTCTCTGTCTACAACTGAAGCCGAGTACAAAGCCTTGTGTAGTACTACATGTGAAGCTGTCTGGATGAGGAGAATTCTTGAAGACATGGTAGAAGAACAAAAGGCACCCACAATTATTAATTGTGATAATCAAAGCTCAATCAAACTTGCTAATAACCCTATGTATCATGCCAGAACTAAGCACATTGAAATTCAGCATCATTTTGTCCAAGAAAAGATACAGTCAAAAGAGATTGACTTAATCTATTGTAACACCGATGAAAATATGGCTGATATTTTCACTAAGCCTCTGGGAAAGACAAAATTTGAAATTTGCAGAGACTTGCTAGGTGTGGTAGAAAATCCATTTCTCCATTAAGGGGGAGTGTTGGAATAATGTAGAAATTAGGATACTTAGTTAATATTTACGTAACTAAGTGTTTGTGGGTTGTTGTGTGCCTGTCCAAATTAGGGTTTGTTGGTGGTTTCAGATCCACCTTTGTAGGAGGTCAGTTCAAAGTTCTTTGTGCTATTTAAATGTAATGGTTGGCTTCTGTAATGCAATCAAGTGAGCCTTTGCTCACAGTTTGGTTTTGCCCCTGATATTTTATTTTTATGTCATCACAACTGGCTAGAAGAAAGGGCGATGTGGGCACCATCACTCCCATCGTCATTCCAAGAATTCTCAGGTTATGCTAAAATTATTAGAGGTATGTAATCCATAAGAACTTAGTCATTGGTTCCGGCATACCATTCTGTTATGGAGAAATATGCACAGGATTATGGATTCGACTCTGGTGTCGTTAGTGGTAGATGGGGATTCATGTAGATTGCAATGGAAGATCTTAATTTGCAGAGTCTAAAAGCTTTGAAGAGCTTCTGTGTTTGTGAATTTTTGATGAAGAATTTTTTTTAGAATACGATAATATAACTTAAGCTTGTGGTCTTTGATGTATTTCGGTTTCATGCGAAGATAATCACTAGTTTAGTTATGTTTACAGTCTGTTACAAGTTTTTGGTTTCTGATGTACTCTCGTGCCTCAAGAAGAACAACCATTGTACAGTTTATGATTCTTGTGTGTTTGTATGTTTGTGTAAAATAGGTCACATTGTAAGATTTACTGCTGAACATCTTCAATATCTAGAATGTCTTCCTATATAACTAGAGAATGTAGCTAGCTATATATTTTGACAAATGGAAGTATGTCAATAGAATGATTCAATATTTAGCCTTTTTTCTAGTAAATACAATGAGCTATGTACTTTGGCAAATAGAAGCATATAGAATTGTAACTCATTATAGATAAGAAATTGATGGTTAGAAGCAATTGTATCTTTAATCAATCATGTGGTAGCTCGAATGAATGGTTGTGAAAGATAGTAATGAAAAGAGGATAGAGAGGTTGATGAAGACCATACAAGACAAAGATCATATGTTTATTTGATTTCAATATTGTTCTTTGTGATATAAACCTTAAGAGAAGGTGTTAAAATTAATGCTTACTTTAAAGTTGGTTTGGGGTTGTTAAAGATAATTGAAATATTTTTTCAACCTATTACTCTAAATTTGAAATAAATTGGATCTCACATAATATATTGTAATTGAGCTTAAAAAACCATAATAAAAAGGTGTGTGATTCTTTTGTGTAAGAGCATTTTTTCCCAAATGTGAACTCCATTTAAGTAAACTCGTGTGAAATCCATTTAATAAGCATGTCTGAACATATATGACTAATTATATTATCTTTCCATTTGATTACCATGATCAACCACATGTTGGGAATGTTACTTTATCTCCGATAGATTATATTGACAGTTACTATAAATTGCAAGTTAAAACACTAGGCACGTAAAGGGTACTCTCTATTTTGCAAAATATAAAAGTAAGCAAAATATAAAAGTACTATGCATCTAAATAGATATAACAAACAATTTCGCAATAGACAAAAGTTTATGGGATGACTTGATATAAAAGTACTATACATATAAGTTAATGGGATGAGTTGATATAAAAGTACTATACTTATAAAAGTTTATTGGATGAGTTGAAATGATGATGGCTATTTTTATGAATTAAAAAATAAATATGATAGGAAGATTTTAATATATTTTTTTGTATCTTGATGAGTCGTAGGTGATTTGAAAATAAAATTTAAAAATGAAATAGTTTTGTAAATTTAGAAAAGTTTTTTAATAATAAGAATTTATAATTAAATTAACTTTTTAATTTTATTATAAAATTGTTTTATATTTTATTTCTTAATTTATATTTTTTTAATAAAAAATAAATATTATTTTCATTGAAATATTGTAATACAAAGTGTTCTGTTTTTTATTTTATTCATCAATACTCTCGATATCCACTTTTTTTTTTTCATCTCAATCAAAGATCCTTATGATAAAAAACAAAAAAGGGTTTTATAGGTAAAGTACTTAGAATTTTTAAAGTAGTTTTTTATTTTGCTTTGATCTTATTTTTTCTTAAGTCTAGGAAGGTGTTATATGCTTATATATATATATATATATATATATATTGGTTTTATTATTTTACTTTTATGTTCATTTGTTATTAATATATATTGATAATAATTGCATGTAAAATTATGATGGTTCTATGCATTTTGAAATTGTGAATTAAAATATTCAATAAGAAGATAAGTGATGTGATAGTGTTTTAAATTATTAACCACAAATTAAATGGTTTTATTAAATTTAATAGATTTTTTTGTCAAAATAAAATAACATGATTTATTAATAAAATTAAGAAAAATTAAAATAAAAGCTAAAAAAATTGTAGATTATATATTTAAATTTTGTAGACTTAAAGGCATAGTTTTCTCCATTATTATTCTTTCTCTCAAAGTAAAATATGAATCTAAGAAAATTATAGAAACTTTATTAAATTTTTTAGGTTAGATTTTGCATTTAAAGTTTACGATCATTGAACTTATTACTTATATTATTATTTATTATAATTAGGAGTGTCGTTTTTTTAGGTTTTTTTAATTTCATAAATTATTTGAACTTTTAACAACTTTTTTTAATTTTATAAATCATTTGAACTTTTAAACTTTTTTATTAATAAAATAAAAAACTCCCAAAATAAATAGATAATACTATTTTTTACTTTATTATTTGAAAAATAATTCAACTTATATAGTTTCATTAAGAATAAGACAATATTAAAGTTGTTTAACCATTAAATTTGAAACCAAATAAATGAGGTGAGGACGATGGGACACAAGCGTAACATCTAGCCAACAATTAAAAATTTAGTAATGGCACTTCATCGTCTTGGTGAGGGATGTCTAATCTAATTTTTGTGGGTGATGGATGTGTGTGGAGCACCCCATATTAAACTTGTTTAACCCTTAAACTTGAAACCAAATAGATGAGGTGAGGACGAAGGGGCCACGAATACACGCGTGTCACATCTAACCAACAATTAAAACTTTAGTAATGGCACTTCATCGTCTTTGTGAGGGACGTCTAATCTAATTTTTATGGGTGATGGAGGTGTTGGGAGCACCCCCCTCACCACAACTCATGAAATCATGGCACATTTGAATCCTAGAGAGGCAATGTATAAATGTATATAGGAATGAAACATGGTTTAATGATATGCAGTTATGCAACTATGGAGGGTGAGAGAAGAAGAAAAAGGATCATGCCATGATAAGGGGAGATTTGGATGCTTTGGAAATAATGAGTACTCTAAGTGTTCTTTAGCTATTTCTTTATGAGGCATGTTATGATGCTTTTGGTGGATTGAAGTTTATATGGCAAAGGGGATGGCCCCACTCTGAAAGTTGACCTCTCCTTGTAGGGGGGAGTTTGACCCTTCATGCTTATGGAGAGTCTTTCTGGAAGGAGTTATCTTTTCCTTGGTTTCATGTTTTGCGTGTGGTTGGGCCTTTATAAATTTTCTTGGGTTTTAGTCCAATTTTCTGTAGAAAAGAACGTGTCTAGGAAAGGGAGGTTGTTGTGGTGGTTCTGCATTCTTGTAAATACCTAGGTGAGGCTCAAAATTTGCTCCTAGATTGATTGGGATAGTGATATTCAGTGATTTCTATGTTGGTATTTCAACATGGATAAAGGTGTTTGCAAGGGGGGGACAACCTTGAGTAATAAAGGCAAGGGGGGGAGAAAAAAATCTTCTTCCTCTTGGGCTCCTGCCACTTGGAGCAGGGTGGAGCAAGAAGCTTATAATGCAAAGCAATGGTATTAAGAGAAATGGTCAACGAAGATAAGGAAAAGTTGGAGGAAGTGGAGGTAGAGGTTATAGTGAAGCATAGACTAACTCCAGATGATGGAATTGTGGAAAAGGTTTGGCAATGGGATGAGAACCCAATCCATTCCCATAATTGGTATGAATAAACCTTTAGGATTGTCAAGACATATTGGCTGGTGAAAATGTTTGTGGCCCAAGCTTTGGAGAAAAGAAAGGAAGATAAGCAAGAGATCCTTCACACCTTCAAGAATTTTGAGACAAAACATGAAGCTCTTTGTCAACTGGTTTTTAGAGTTAAGATCATTGTTTCAAAGTTGGTATATGAGAGAAAAGGGAGTCAGGTGGAAGGCTCTATGAGATCAGTTTGGATATAGAGTTAGTTCTCGAGGTGGAGGAGGAAACTAGACCCTCTCCAAGTCATGGATAGTTAGTTTGATCATGCTTATGTTTTTTTAACTTTTAGTTAATATGAGTAACTATAAATTTTCATTTACCCTGGATGGGGTGCCACCTAGCATAGAGTGGTCATGTGGTACAGCGCTGGGCCAGGCCTTAAATATAGGCCACCGGCCCCCATCCCCTCTCCATTAAGGATGGGGGCAAGATGGTTCAGCCAGGCTGATGAGCCAAGACTTCTCGCGCGCGCGATGGGAACAGAAGCACAAAGTACTCAATGAACTGCCTTAATGGCGGGTCTGGTCACTTTACTCTTCATGAATTTACTCAATTTCGGTGAGGAAGAGGCTCATTTGGAGTTGAAGCTGTAGCCTTGGTGCATCCTTGAGCTCTGGCGTGACTGGAATGATCTAACTATTGTCAGAGCCACTGCTTGGCACCTCCAAATGCCAAGGGAACGAGGCAAGCCCCGCAGGGGGGCTGCCTGGTATGCTTAAGCCGCGCGCAGGGAGAGACAACAAAACTTTGAGCGGGCACTGCCCATGGCAAGGATGCAACTTGTATGAAATCATAGAAGACCTGAGTTGCCTCCCATGGCCTATATTGAAGATATTATCCTGGACGAACCCACTCAAATCCCCCCAGCACACATGCTCTTCACAGTCCCAGACAATTGGAATCCGCCGACATGTTTTCCCAAGGAAACTATCCAGCAGGCCGTCAAGGAACATCACAGCTCCAACACAGGAGAAGTCCAATTGGATGGTTTCTGCCCCTGCTATATCGTAGAAGAAATTTCGACAGAAATGGATGCAGAACCAACCGCAGGAGCAGTCGAGATCCCTCCAACAGAAGCCCTGGAATAAAAAGATGCAACCGAGGCCGAGGCAGTTGGTATGGAAGGCAAGGCGTTAGAGGCTAGTCTGGATAGGGAGGGCGGCACCGCTCCTATGCCAAATCCTATGTCTGTCATGCAGGAGGAAGGGCGTGGCCACCTACCACTCCTCCACCCGGACCACCTGAAGTTAATCTTTGAACTATGGAGCTTGGTGGAGGACCTAATCCACCGAACCAGTCTAGTAAGCCAACGATTAGACCTGCTCTACGAGGCCTACTCCAATACACTGCCAGCAAAGCGTTGTCCAACGTGTGCACAAACCTTCGTGTTGACAGCCACCGAGGATTGCGAGGGCGACATGGATGAAGGCAACGCCACCGGGTAAAATGTCACAGTTAATAGTTTCAATCTTTTTCTTTGTTTTCCTCAGACTCGGCATGGCTAAACGCCATTATTTTGTAACTCTAAGACTCAAAGCTTGTTCTCAGACTAATGGCTGCGAGTTGTCTTGGTTTCCTTTGGGCAAGACAAATGGCAGCAAATCTATCTCCCTCATAGATTGCATAAATAGTCAGTTGTCTCAGTTTCCGCTTACATGACGAGAATGGTTTAACCTTTTTTTGGAAAGTTAATATAACAGGCTCTGCTCTTATTTTCAGTTCAAATATTCCATTTTTGTGTTTTTACGCGAATAAAAAAACCCAAATAGAAACAAAATTCTGATGAAAATCCCTACTTTAGGATACAAATCCCAACCATTGTAAATAATGCATTTTTTTTTTTTTATATAATAGGAAGAAGTAAAATACCTTGCTAAATACTTTGAAGCGTTAAACTACATTACTGAATACCATAATTGTGCTACAAATATCTGGATCTGTGATTGTGCTTACAACCAAGAAGGAAATTACTCTCATGTCCATGATGTCTTTGGTTAAGTATTCCTTTACATTAACATATTTCTCAGCGATTCTTGACCCATAAACCTGGTTAAGTCCCTTCATCATTTACAAGTGCACACAAGTTTTCCTCGAAGAAATAACCTTGTAAAATATATTAGTATATTTAGCACTCGTCAAAATAAGGAGCATGTTCTTGGTGGCCTAGGCCTAGGCCCCCATGATTGTTGAAAGTAAAAAAAAAATTGCTGGACAAGGTACGGGAGGCAGCTTTCAGCTTCTTTACAATTTCATTCAGATTGGATACACCATTAGCTTAGCTTACCAAAGGCAAATAATTGTACCGGCTCCATCGGTACATTTACATAGCCTTCGAGAAATATACATTCACATAGCCGTTCAAGACATAAAAATGCCTCCATCTATTCTTTTACTGAAGGCCTTCAGGACATTAAAAAGAGAAAACAAAAAGCTGAAACCTATGCTGCTCCGTTGATGTAGTTGGGAATCCATTAGCCAAACCAGTGATTTGCATTGATTAAGATAGGCAGTACGTAATGAACTGTCTATGAAGTACAAATACCACTTTAATGAA
>ML779285.1:835296-885301 GCA_009831015.1 Picea engelmannii
TAGATTAAAGTATGTATAAATTTGACCTTGTATGGAGTGTCATGCGGATATGACATAGCGTTATTTGAGAGGGTAGTGGCTCTAGGTTTCACTTTTCTACTACGAAGCTCATGCGCTCAGGATAGGTCAAGTTATGAAGGCTTTAAGGGAGTTGAATGGGGGCAGATAGCTCGCACAATTCGATCCGAGCTCTCCATGCATGACGTCGAATGATACTATGATACTACATATCATGATCATGAAAGGTCTATTGCCCACTTATGACGATATGATGACCATGTGGAAGTTAAATCACCATTTGAAGTTGGTTGTGGCTTTCAAATCTTATTGGCTTCGCTATATGCCATCGTATGCTTTGTTATTTGGATGGTCTATTGACATGTATCTATTAATAAATACTTTTGTGCTCATCCCCATTTCATTATGGCTCCCCACGAAAGGAGGCCTAGACTTTCCCCTCTATACCCCTCTCATTCTACTAAGGTAGCCATTGAGATATCACAGTTCTATCATGAATTTGTCCCTCACAAGGATCATGCCACTATGTCAACCCTATAAGCATAAGTCAAATTGGTTAAAAAAATCAAGGAAGATAAGGAGGTTGAGCATAAATTGGGTGGCATTAGCCCTGATCTGAGTTGGACTAGAACTTTTTTTTAAAGACACTATATTTTTGACAAAATAAAATCCAATATTGATTGAAATCTCTTGAAAATTAATTAAAAAATTGACAAAATAAAATGCAATACTTTTCTTACCTATCTTTAACAAAATAAAATCTAATACTTTTCCATTTGATTCCAAGAAGGACTAAAATCTCTTCAAAAGTAATTAAAAACTGATAACATAAAATGCAAACTTTTTTTTAATATTGATTGAAATCTCTTGTAAATTAATAAAAAAATTGACAAAATAAAATGCAATACTTTTCTTACCTATCTTTAACAAAATAAAATCCAATACTTTTCCAACTGATTCAAAGAAGGATTAAAATCTCTTCAAAAGTAATTAAAAAGTAATTAAAAAGTTGACAACATAAAATGCAAACGTTTTTTTTTTAATTTAAAGAAGGATTGAAATCTCTTCAAAAGTAATTAAAAATTTACAACATAAAATGCAATATTTTTTTAAAAATTTAAAGAAGGATTGAAATCTGTTGAAAAGTAATAAAAATATTGAACATTTTTATTCAAATTCTATAACATAGCTCTTAGCTTGTATGAACAAGTAGTATTTCAAAGATTTTTGTAAATATGAAAATCGTATAATCAATCTCTACTATGGAAAAGACTTTGCTAGAAAGTCTATAATTAAAAATTGACAACATAAAATGCAATACCTTTTTTAAAAATTTAATGAAGGATTGAAATCTGTTGAAAAGTAATAAAAATAATGAACATTTTTATTCAAATAAAAATTGACAACATAAAATGCAATACCTTTTTTAAAAATTTAATGAAGGATTGAAATCTGTTGAAAAGTAATAAAAATAATGAACATTTTTATTCAAATAAAAGTAATAAAAATAATGAACATTTTTATTCAAATTCTATAACATAGCTCTTAGCATGTATGAACAAGTAGTATTTCAAAGATCTTTGTAAATATGAAAATCGTATAATCAATCTCTAATATGGAAAAGACTTTGCTAGAAAGTCTATAATGGAAAAGGACAAAGAAACACTATATAAATAGAAAGTATGACAAATGTTTACCCCTTTCTAAATTCCATGAAGAAAAATTCTATGCTGAAAATATAAAGAAAATTACACGATATCTATGATTAAATGGAATTCATATCTTTTATCGAAGTGTTGGAATTATTATTGAAAAGAGGATTATATTATGGTTATAAAATAATGGAGAAAGAGATAAATATGAAGTTTCTTTTAGAAACTATCATTTGGTCTTGGACCAAGTTAACTAGTTTTAGGGTCATTGCATATGAATGTTGGGATAATAAATGTTGTCCGTCTGGTTTTTTTTTAAACTTTATGAAATTAGTTGTAATATCAAGAGTTAGGAAATGGTGTCCCCTTTTATTACTTTTTTTCAAATTTATATTGATAATTTAGAGAGATGTTTGGAAGAAGCAATTTGTGCGCATAACATTTTAGGTAGGATATTCATAACTCTTTGTTTTTATGATAATGATATTTTTCTTTTTCCAAGAAACTCTTGTGATCTTTAAAAGAAAATAATATCTATTAAATATGTTTTTCCAAGGAGTGCTATGTAAGTGAATATTAATAAGGGTAAGGTTACAATCATTAAATCCAAGAAAATCACTTACTCTAATTTTATTTACAACTATAATAACTTAGAGGAAGTTAATTCATACAAGTATCTTGGATTTGACTTGCATCACAAGTTCATATGGAACAATAACATTATGAAAATAATTAATGGAGGGTGGAAATCCTATTTTAGTTTTGAGAACAATTGTAAAGAATAATATTTTTGGTTCTAGGAAAAAAATAATGTCCTCCTTGATACACTTGATATTTCAATTATACTTTATGGATGTGAAGTTTCAGGTGGCAACATTTCTAGAGAATTGGAGGAAAATTGAGTAAATCCAAAAGTTATGTATAGTTTCAAACTATAAAATCAAGAACAATAATCCTTGTTGTATTATCATCTTAGACATTTTTCTTTCACCCATTGACATTAAGGCTATGATTAAGTACCTAATGTATTTAAGCATAAGATAACTAAAATAAAGGATAAAGGTCTTCCTAGTACATTTTTGGTTCCCTCAGTGAAACTGTTAGTCCCTAACCTTGTTTTTGACTGAGTGGGTGTCCCTAGTCCCTCTCCTACCCTTTGTTCATGATTTTCTATCAAAACTATGTTTTTACCTCTTACCTTGGAATATTATTTTTCAATCTTTATTGCACTTTTTAAATGATTTTTGAGTTTCTTAAAGATTAGGATTTGAAATGATCATTTTTGTCACATCACTTCTCATATCATTATTTGAATTTTCAATTTTTTCCAAGTCAGAAAAGGCGTTGCAAGAGTGGCACTATTCCTGCATCGCCGACAATAATCGTTGTTTTGCATGATGCACCCTGCCAAGATCGTGCCCTAACGTTTTAAATCATGATTAGAGGATCTGCATACCTCTTTATGATCTATTTCGAGTTTCTAATTTTATCATAACATCTATATATAAAGGATTTAGTTGTACTCGCCATCTCTGCATCAAAACAACATGTATGATTATCATGAATGAAATCATCACCTTCCTATTTTAGTATGTCTATTATTTTATGCAGGGATTGTAGGTAAAGAGATGCCTTCTATTTTTTAATAGCCCTTAGGAATTGAAGATTCAACCCTCGATCTTCTCACAATTATCTACAGGATCGTATCAGTTATATGGCACCCAAAAAGAGTGACCACATAATCAGAATGGATCCTGAAGGAACAAAATTCCTCGAAGCATTCCCTCAGATGGCATAGAAATTAAAGGATGATGGTTGGTTCGACTTTTTCTCAACGTTCCAGGGGAATGACAAACAGATCTCGATGACATTTGCACAGAATTTTGATGGCTATGAATCCGTGGTTGGAAAACTTTGCATGCACGCAACAGGGCATTTTATTGCTAAATATTGCAGATTGCCAGTGTATCGGGAAAGATGGTGGAAGAAGGAGAATGTAGTTATTGAGTTTGTAAATTAGTTTCTAATTACAGAAAATAAGAACCCTAATTGGAGCAAGGTTATACCACACAAATGGGTAATGAAAGAATGACACACTTCCTTGCTAATTATCCACAGGTACATTACATGTGAAGGCATGTTTTTCTTGGTTTATCTCTATCATATCAGAATGTCGATTCATGTAAATGGTGATTACCCTCTTAATTTACTCTATTTTCTATTAGAATGTTTATCCAAGATGTATAAAAGGATCCAGTCCCATTCTTCTACAAAAAAGATAAGTCTTTTTCATCAAGGTTTGATTAGAGCATTAGTACTCTTATCCTTAAATGAAATCCATAGATCTTGGGATCGGTTAATCCAGTCCTTAAAACCGAATCTATAGTCAACTAAATCCAGAAATGTCAAGGGGAATAAACCTGTAAAAGAGAAACATACCTCTCAAGCCATCGAACTTTTAATGAAAGAAGATTAACCTACATCTAGGGTAACTCGGGCTGGCAAGAGAAAATTACAAACCCACCTAGCTATTAGTGATTTACATGTATGTAAAGATCATGAGAAAGGAACTACTTGTCGAGGTAATAATCCTAAAATGAATGAAGACATTGACATCTATCTTGATCCAGATATAAAGAGGGATTTTGATGAATATGAAGATTACACCACAAGTCGAGTTCAAACTGCAGTCAAACATAACCAACAATCTACATGTAAGAAAATTACAAAGGGTAAAAACCAGAGTAAAAATAAAAAAACATGTACCTAAATTCCCTATAAGGAATTCCACTGGAGATGCCAATAGATTTAGACTGAATTCAAAATCAATGTTTCATCCTTCCATCAAGAAGGAGAATCTTATAATTATAGAAGATAATTCTGAGAATTCTAAGAAGGAGATCAAAAAACAGGCAGCGAAATCTTCTTTACACAGAATAGAGAAAGAATCTAAAGACTTGAAGAAGAAACAAGAAAAGGGAAAGAAGATTGCACAGTACTCTGGAATATCCATGACCAGAGCAACTAGAAAATTAGCTTCAGTATTTAAATCTGTGTTTAAGGGCACATATGCAGTTTATGATGACATAAATGATATTCGTCTAGAAGCCAGAGATTTTGACAACGCTGAAGATGAAGACCTTAATTATATGATATCTTATAAATATGTGATTAAATTAAGAAAACCCCAAGATTCTATAGATCTGAATTTACCTTCCGTTATAAAGGAATATCGAGAATTTAAAGTGAAAGTAAGGAAGGAAAAAGACAAAGTAAAGGAGTTGTAGAGTCTGATTAAGAAATTGAAGAAAGACAAAGCTTTTGTTGAGTAATGGAATGCTAAACAACAAGAAAAGATACATGATTTTAAAAGTAAAAGAAAAGAACATAAAACATTGCTTAAAGAGGTAAGAGAATCCAATATAAGGTTATATTGGCATAATGTTGTGTTAACAACCAATCTTAAATAGTGAGACATCAGGGCTAGTGCAGTCATCATACCATGATGATTCAAGAATACTTTTCTTCAATTTTGATTGTTCCATGCTATTTCTCAGAATGTAAATATGAACAGATTGATTCATAATGCTTGGTTCAAATGAAAATTTTTGATATCTCGGATGGAACAAATCAACAAGATAAGGTTCCAATTTTTGTTGGATTTTCCAGTTTTGTAAAGATATTTCCTAATCTATATTTGCATTGGTTGTTGAGCCCTCTACTATATAGGCATTATCGGTGCTCGTTCCAGCTAATTTTCCTAGGAAATAGGCATTGACATGATCCTATTAAAAAACTATAAACTAGAAAATAAGATCTACAGGAATGCTCTGTGTACTTTAAATAGACACAGGAAATATTGTATGAGGGTCGATTAGTTGGGCATTCAAGGGCCTTCTTTCTGTAAAAAATCCACTGTAAGACAAGTTTATATTCCATATTAATACTAAATGGAAAAGTCATGTTGATGGTCATATCCTCTTTCATATCTTGTTCTATTTATTTTCTTACTTGAATTCATTAATTTTGTTGCAATGCATTTGATTTCTTGATTTTAAGTAACAAAGTGAATACTTTGTTGTTTTTGTTTATAATCAAGATTGTCTTCAAGTACATGTTCTTATTTCTCAATGATATTTTGAAATAAGAAATACATATGGGATTTGAAAAACTAGATACTCTCATACATTCCCTATTTTATTTACATTATTTTCTTATCTATTAAGGTGACTAACATTTACTAAATCAATGGGACATTTTCTTAATTTTACATTTGAGTTATGTGTTTATTTTGAATCCTTGAACCAACTTTCAAACATTTTCTAAAAACCTATTCATAAAATCATTAAAAATACAATTGCAATAACCTGATGATGCCCTAGCTTTCCCTCTCACAGTCAAGTGCAACTTTAGGGACTAACATATTTTGGATTCGTTGTTGAGGATGAAGGAACAAAGACATATTCCCTGGGAAAAACGACAAGATCAGATCCAAATCTTTATGGTGGACAAGAATTTGGACATTTACATGAGACTGTGTATTTTTCACCTGGAGACTCCTCTGTATTAGTTTTTCCTCCTAAAAGAGAAGGCAAAGGATCTAAAATTCCTCCATCTTCCTCATCCTCTACTAAGAAACAACTAGAGAAAACCCAGATCCCAGACCAGTTGCAATAGTACCAGATCTTGAAAAGCTATTGAGAAAACCTATAATCACTCTTGGACAATCCTCTCTTTCAAAAGGAAAATTTTCTTCTACCATTACTCAAGGACAATATTCTAAAACTGTCAAACTCACACCAATCAAAGAAATTATTACTGAGAGTGAAACAAAGCCTATTGTTGAGCCTGCAACTATTTCTTTTCCTTCAGGTATCTCAAAATTTAATTTAAATCAATGAAAATTGTTTCCTTAGCTCATTAAAGAAGAACAAGCAAATACTTTATATGTAGTTGAAACTTTGAGAGATTTTACCAAGGATATTAAAATTGAACCAAATACACTCTCATCATCACTTCGGTCCTTTTCTTCTTAAAATAATAAACCATGTTATTATTCCTTTGAGAATCCTCTTTTTCTGGAACCTTCAACCTACTTTGGTCCAGAGAAGAAACCTTTGTTTTCTTTAGTTGAATATCAAAAACTTATATCAGCTCAATTAACTTGCTCCACCCAAGGAACTGTCTCTCTTTATACATCACCATTTCTTCTCACTCCTACAGTCCAAACACCAAATGTGGTAAATATGGTTTTGAATAGAATGGATGCAATTGTTGCAGCCATATATGCACCATTAAACCCGCCACAAGTCTTGTATGATTTCCCACCTAATGATTATATGACGTATTTGCGAATATTTAATGGAGAGGGAGAAGTCATTGCTGAAGAACACTTAAACTATTTCTACAATTTTGCAGACAATTTTAATGATGCAGATGTTTGGATGAGACTTTTTGTGCAAATTTTAGATGGAGAGACACGAAAATGGTTTAGAAGCCTGCCTCCTAATTCAATTGTTGATATTGATGCACTAGATGATACATTTTTAAGACACTGCGGGGATAATAAAGACTACTTATATTACATCACTGAATTTGGTGCTTTGAAAAGAAAACAAGGAGAATCTATATCTCATTTTACTAAAAGGTTTAATAAAATATATAGTAAAATTTGAGATGAAATCAAGCGCACAGACACATCAACCAAAATTACTTTTCATAATGCCTTTGATGTTAAGTTTTCTTTGCTATTGAGAGAAAGAAGGTTTTCTACTTGGTGCAAACCCCTTTCTCTCCAAACGGTTGTGTGACCTTCCGGTCTAGGATATTCACAAGACTGAGAAGAATTATCTCTTCGGGTCTTTACTAACCCTGGAACAATTCACTTAGGCCCCCCCCATGTTCCTTCAAAATCGAATTCAACGCCAATATTTTGTTTCTGGAGGAAATCGCATACGACCTCAGGATGTTAGCCTAGGCTTAACTCCTTAAGTGCTTTGAGCTTTGACCATTTTGATTGTAGTCTCTGCTAATTCTTTTGAACTCTGAAATGCGGATTCCTCTGAATGAGATATACAACTCTCATCATTTGAACAACCAATGTTCATGATCACTTCAAACTCCAACTTTCAGGAATCTTTAACACACTCAACCCTACAACTCCCGATCCCCAAATCAGAAAATTATATCCACATGTGGAGTTCAATGGTCCTCCTTGTTGGGTATGTGTTATATTCTTTGCATGTGTGTGTGTGGGCATGTCAGATATGACAACTGCATCTGACGATCCCTCGTACTAGTGCTCTGCTTGGGTCATGTGCACCAGGTGCTTTCCTAGGGGGGTCCCCGTGGGGGGTAGGTATGCCCCCCCTTGGTTACGTGCAACGTTTGGGGCAGTGCCCCAAATTTCTTTTTGGGCGGTTTTTGCTATTTTTAGCAGTTTTGTAAATTAATTCTAGATTAAGGGATTAGGGTTTTGGTATCTACGGAATACCTAAAAACATTGTATATATATTGTATAGTGAATGGTGAAATTGGATATAATGAATATAAGAAAGGTTTTCCCCGTTGAGCGTTTCCGGTATAAATCTCTGTGTACTATGTGAATGAGCTATTGATTAAATTATGTTTTGCTTAAGAATCTATATGTATTTCTTTAATTCATAGGTTTAAAACTTACATGTGGTATTAGAGCTCATTTTTGGCTTCAGATGGATGCCTTTGTTGTTGAGGGTTTGGCTTGGTCTTGATAGATAAAGTTTATCTTGGGTCTATGATAAACCTGGGTTTAGTGGGAGATTTTGTAGTGGTGATTTGAGTGCAGAAAGAGGAATGGTGTGTTCTCCTAGAATTGAGATAGAGAAGTTCAACGGTAAAAACTTTGAGCTATGGAAGCTGAAAATGGAGGACCTTCTTATAGATAAAGAACAATGGATCGCTGTGGATCCTGGTACACAGCCTACTAGTAGACCGTCTACTAGCACACAGACTACTAGTACACAACCTACCAGTACACAAACTACTAGTACACCACCTACTAGTATGTCGAAGGAAGATTGGGAGAAGTTGGACAGAAGAGAAAGGAGTACTATTCGACTCTACCTAGCAGATTCGGTGTTGTTGAATGTCTCGGGAGAATCTACAGCCAAGGAACTATGGGATAAGCTGGGGAATTTGTATCAATCAAAGTCCCTAGTAAACAAGTTGTTTCTTCGAAAGAAGTTGTATAATCTTAGGATGGAAGATGGATATTCTATGACAGAACATCCAAATGCCTTTAATATTCTAGTAAGTCAGCTTGGCTCTGTTAGTATTACGATTGTAGAAGAATATAAGTGTATTACTTTGTTATGTTCTTTTCTAGACTCTTGGGATAATCTGGTTGTAGCAATAGGTAGTAGCACTGAATCTACATTGAAGTATGAGGATGTAGTTGCATCCTTGTATGAGGATTCTCTTATCACTTTATTCCTGTGCGTACGACGTATCAGGCACCTGACATAGCGAGAGTTTTCATCAGTGAGATTGTGAGGCTGCATGGCGTGCCTAAGAAGATTATATCCGATCGAGGATCGGTGTTTAATGGACGATTTTGGACGAGTTTCCAAGAGGCCTTGGGAACCCAACTTAAATTTAGTACTGCATATCACCCAGAGACGGATGGACAGACAGAACGAACGAACCAAACCTTGGAAGACATGTTGCGCATGTACGTGATGGACCAACAAAAGCGTTGGGCAAAATTCTTGCCTCTAGTAGAGTTCGCTTACAACAACAGTTACCAGAGCACCATTAAGATGGCGCCTTTTGAGTTTATATATGGGCGACCGTGTCGGACGCCCTTGAGTTGGGATTGGCTTGAGGATAGGGTCCTGGTGGGACCAGAAGCGATCCAAGAAATGGAAGAGAAAATACAATCCATAAGACAAAGGATTAAAGAAGCGCAGGATCGACAGAAGAGTTATGTCGATGCACACCGAGACGACCGTAGCTATGAGGTCGAAGATCGAGTATTCTTGTGGGTTAAACCGCAGAAGAGTTCGATCAAGTCTGGAAAGGGAGCTAAACTCTCTCCTAGGTTCGTGGGACCTTTCGAGATTGTGGAGAGAAAGGGGCCCGTGGCCTATCGACTAGCCTTGCTTGATTCTTTGAGGCACATGCACGATGTTTTTCATGTATCTATTTTAAGACATTATATTAATGATCCTACACATGTGATTGACATGAGTTCCTTGCAGGTATCAGACGAGGGAGTGCTCACGGCTGAGCCGGTCCGCATCTTAGATCATCGCCTTCGACAGTTACAACGTTGAACGGTAGATCAGGTCAAGGTCCAGTGGGACAGTTATAGTCCGCACTCGGCGACCTAGGAGGACGCATATGATATATGCCAGCAGTTTCCATTTTTGTTTGATAGATAGACTTATGATACTGTGGTACTTTTATTTCGGCATTTATACTGAGAAATTTCAGGACGAAGTTTAGACCAAGAGGGGGTGTATGTAACATCCCGCTCTGGCGCACTGAGAAAACTTATTCTTTGAGGACACTTGCTCGCAAGTGATCTGGACTTTTATGATGTTAAACCATTTATCCTTGATTATGATGCGTTATGATAGATGACATGATGTTTTTACTACTTTGATGTAGACAGGTGTTGTTGACTCAGTTTCATTGAGTGTGCAGGGATTCGGACCTTGAGGATGCAGAGGCATCGGTGGAACCCCTTGGACTCTGGATTGAGTCAGGGAGTGTGCTATTTGGGTTGATTTATTTACTATGATATTTCATTGATTTGATGATATGATGTTGACATGTTCTGACACGTTTGTTGATGATGTAAGCTGACGATAGCTTACAACTAGACTCACATATGGAGTAAAGGGGCCACACACGATATCCAGAGAAGTTGAGGGAGAGGTGTGGACAACAGCCCTGCCACAGCCTACTAGCACTCTCGCCATGGCTCCAACTGTAGGTTAACGATTACCTAGATCGAGAGGATCCATGATGCCGTGAGGGTAGACTACGACAGTCACTCATGATGATTCTAAGGGGCGCGCAATAAGGAAGGGGCCTTATTCCTTAGAGCCCTTAGTCTCCCACAAGTTCACCTGGCGGAGTGTTGACTCCAGGGGTTATAGATGTCTACCAATTAGTCAAGTTGGCGAGTGGCACCCTTGGAGCACGTGGTGCATCCTGAAGGGCATGTCGCACAAAAGAAACACAAGAAGAGAGTGGCACCCTTGGAGCAGGTGGTGCATCCTGAAGGGCACATCGCGCAAAGGAAACGAACGAGGCGAGTGGCACCCTTGGAGCATGTGGTGCGTCCTGAAGGGCACGTCACAATGATGTTGATGAAGGAAACAAACCTAAATATACCTAAGACAAATAACGGCTTAAGAAATCCTTAAACAACTTCCCTAACCAAGTGTCGCCCAGTTCAGAATCTAAGTCCTAAGTCTAAAACTTTTTAGGGTAAAATTTTAGTCTAACCTTAAGAAAAAGGGACCCTGGAATAAAAATAACAATTTAAACAAAAACCCACTTAGGTAATAGTTGGGTCTTCATAAAATTCTTGGGGTAAATGAAGAGAGTAAGGATTTAATTAAACTAAGGGATTTAAAAAAAATTGCAAAGAAAAAATTAATTCCTAACTTGTGAAAGAACAAAAGATATTAAATAAATAATAATTGAAAAGATTATTCAGTGCATTTACCTTTTTGGTTTAAAAAAAAAGAAGGGAATAATATAAATAGGGAAACTAAGTAATAAAGGAAACTTAATAAAGGAAAGATGGAAACTTAGGGTAAAAAGTACGGTCAACATAGTAAGGAATCTGAAATTAAGAACCTACTAATTTGAGCTAATTTAGTAACATCCTTTTTAGGGAAATTTACTAAAAGCATGTAAGGGGATCTAGGAACACCTAGGAGTAAATTTAGGAGAGATTCTAGGTGGGTGAGGGGATTGAGGAATTTAATAAATTAAAGAAAATAATTACTTGAGGAAAGAGGGGGATGGTCGACACTTGTGCGATGGAGAATATTCATAATATTTTATTGAAACTTAATAAAAAATGTGATTTAGGAAAGTTGGTGGGTCTCAAAAACTCTATAAAAGAAAAGGAAGATGAGGAGGAAAGGGATCGGTGGTTAGTGTAACGTTACGCTGCCAGATTGTGACTTGACTTATTGCTTGTGAGGAGTTGGGATTTTCTAGCTCGGATAGGAGTGGTAGCTCAGCCTTGCGAGGTGAGCTGGGAAGCTAGATCTACCATCTGGACGGTGTGTGGCCCCTTTGCGGCTCGGGGGGCTAAGGGGGAAGCAGAGTACCCCTAGCGATTGGCTAGGAGGTACCGGTGAGGTCTCGACAGTCGGCAAGCATGAGCAGCGAGGAGTGCGGGACGTCATTCGAGGCGGGTGTTAGGCAACGGTATGGTCTTTTAATTGGTAGTGTAGAATGCATATTATTTACTTTAGCAATTATAATTGTAATTGTTTTAAAAAGTAACGTTAATGGCGCTTTCTCCCCTGTTGCTGTGCATTTTTACCTTGCTAATTTTCCTTCACGCCTTGCCTGCTAAAATCTCTGTGGGCATTTCAATAACCCTTTTGGTTGATGCGCTCTCCTGCTATGCTTCACGTTTTTATATTGGCTGCGTTCTTATGAGAATCTGGACTGTGTAAAATAATTATTGTTTATTATTCTGAACTATGTAAAATAATTATTGTTCTTATTCTGGACTGTGTAAAATTTCTATCCATCGTTCTGGACTGTGTAACTTTTTATTTATTGTGCGGGACTGTGTAAATTTTTATTATTTATGGTTCTGGAATTTTTCATTTGACGGTGGGCGTTTGTATATCACCGTGAGCTATTTCATCCTGTTTCGAATTGGGGTTTGTTTCAATCAGAATTATCAGTAAATGTGTTTCATTTTCTGACATGGGTTTCATTCAGTTGTGTTGGATTTGCCCCTTTTCAATGGATCAGATAATTCGTTCTTGCTTCAGTTGTATGGGGGTTTTTGTTTTTATTTTTATTTTTGACCTGAGAATTCATTGGCAATCCGCCTTGTAACTCTGTTGCTGAAAAATCCCCTTCGGCCCTTTCGTCTTGTAAGGGTGTACTGCGATTGTTCTGAAGTTGTGATTGGATAATTCGTTACTGGATTGGGCTGTTGGCATTTTCGTTGTCTGGATTCTGCATTTTGTTGCACTGTCAAACCTCGTTCATACCCCCACGGATCTCGCCCTCTTTCTCGGCTTGGTAGTTTTGTTCTCGGGGTTGGGAAGAACACCCACATGGATTTGCTCACACAAGCTTTGCGTTTGGTTATTGTTTAAAAAACCTCTGCGATTTGCAGGAGGTAACCTCTGGTTTCCCTCCCCTTTCTCTGAAACTTCTGTGTCTTGAATCGCTAGAGGGTACCCACGTACCTCGACCACCAACTCTGTGATTTGATTTATTCCCTATTGGGTGTTGCGTTTCTCAGTGATTTTTCATTTTCTGCGTGACCTATGATGTTTCCATTTACCATGGGGGCAGCGACCTGATTTTTCCGTATGCCACGACCTGATTTTTCCGTATGCCATGATTTGCGGTTAATGATTTTTAATTCTCGCTTTTTCTTGTTGCATTTAAATCATTAATTTTACCAACGAGATTTAGAATTCTCCCTTCACCTTCGGGTTGAACGCAGTTGATTACCTGACCGAATCCTTAATTGTTACACGCTCCCGGACTTCGTTGTTGATTTCCTGGACCGCATCAAGGAGAAGGTATTGGGGAAAGTTAAATTTGTTTAAACTGTTCTCAATGCCCGTGCCTTCAGTCCTAAACTCCCTCACTTTTGGAAGGCCGTCTTACCCCTGCCTCTACCAAGATGATTTTTATTACAGCTGTGCTGTTTTACAATGTTATTGTTTTTGGATTTGTTCTGCCTTCCATTCATAAAATATTGATAGTGATATATTCTGTTAAGTTTAAATGGTTAATACAACGATCTGGTTTATATTATTGTATTTGAATAGATCGGCTTCTCCTTCCCTAAGATCTTGAATTTTAAATAGTCTATTGAATGTACTGGAATGCAATGAATATATTGAGATGTTAACGTAATGTCAGTAAAGTAATAAAATGTTACTGTAAGGTAAATGTCTGAAAACTGTGGTAATTTAATTTGAACGCACCACACAATAAAACGCAACTGTCCCCTAATATGAAAACCTACCTGGCATATTATAAAAAGTGTAGTCATTTATGAGTTGAGTTTTTAAAAGAGTGTTTCCCCAATTGAAATGACATGACGTGGGCATCAAGCCTTAAGCCACAGTTCACCCTTCCTAAACGAATCCGGTCCCAATATGAAACCTGCGTGGTAATTAGTTTGCGATATATTAATTATATACAAAACGAATGCATGCAGCAACAAGAAAAGTGTGCACCAACGTGTGTAGTGTTCTTAATATATAAAGGTGGCTGGTAAAGACATTAATCCTTCTTAATTATCTAATGTGGCAATTGTATATGCTTGCAGCAATTTTACGATGTGATTGGGTTAATGTATCTGTCATAAATAACATTCCAGAAGTATGGTGTTAATTAGTTTATGCATCATTGTAATATGAAATGACTGTTATTATGTTAGGGTAATTAATTCATGGGAAGCATACCAAACATAAGGAATCGATAATTATTTGCAAGTTTTTAAAATAGATAGTATTGAAGTTATCATTATGGTAATGATATTGTAGCTTCCTTGTTAATAATACCAGATAAGATGTAATTTGATCGTTATCTTATTGCCGGATAAGTGAGATAAATGTAATATTGATTATTAGTTTATGGTGTATTATTAATGTAATGTCCTTGAATTAAGCACATTGAAATTTATGTAATGAAATGTAACGAATGAGTATGTAATGGAATGTTAGTGAATGTCATTGGAATGTAATGTAATGTAAGGGAATGCAATGAAATTAAGGTTAATGCTAATTTTCAGTGCGATTATTTGTTTTGAAATGTTAAGGTCATGTAATGTCATGATTCATGCTAGACATTATAGTAATGTTAATTTTGAATACTAACATTGTCCATGGTAATGATAAGGTAGTATGATGTTTAGGTTAATGCTAATATCCATGGCAAGGTTAAGGCTAATGTGGTCACCGCTTTATGGTATTGTTAATGTAACTGTTTTAGATAGCATATAAGGGGGAAGGTGATTGTCCTTGCAGGTGGTTATGATGATATAATTTTTAAAGTGGTTGATGTTGCGGTAGCGATGTTGACAGTTTATTTTCATTAATCAAATAAATAGTAATTCTTGAGCAAGAACCATGAGTCTTTATGATGTAGTAAATAGGGCTATGAAATTAGTTACATGTACTTATTTAAGGCAAGGTTGGTAACTCGTCGTTTAATCGAAGTCTAATGGAGTAAATGGTCTGTAATTGATGTCAGGGTTCTTCTGACTTGCATCTCCCGTAGAGGTCGTGGTTGTCCTTGATTTTGTAGTACCTAGTTGTCTTCCATTGCATGGTCTGCTTGTGTCGGGCGGGATGTAGACACCTCCATGTAGCCTTAGTACACAAGTCTATGTGTGTGATTATGTTATGTGTAAAAAATCCAGTGCCGTATCAAGATTCTCGGGCCCTTTAGAGGCAGGGTTTCCACTCTTGTGACACACCTGACGGAGATTACTAGTTTCTGCCTGAGCAGACGGCCAGGAGCCTATCTGACCTTCTCTCTCTCCGGAGCAGAGAACTAAGATTAAACGCCCTGCTTTCCTGTGCAGAAATAGTAAAATCTACTACTATGGATTCTTCCTTCTTTGTTCGTGTTGTGCATAATCCAGTATGTCGTTAATGCTTGTAGTTACTTGTTGAGTGTCTTATGTCTGCTTGTTGTGATCATCGTGGGTGCGTCTTGTTAGTCGTTGGGTGGCGACGTGAGTCAAGTGTGTATGTTTCCTTTTTACGCGCGCACACACTTTTAAAACAAAAAAAAAATTTGCACCTGTTATCAGAGTTGTTGTCGTAACGAGGAGGGTTGTTACATATGGTATCAGAGCGGGTTTGAACCGCGACTTGGGATTCACTATGGCTTTCATTGACAATATTTGATCTGATTATACTATTGTTGATCGAGTTGATTGTGTGCGTGCAGGTAATCATGGTTAGAGGACGTCGCAGAGGAAGATGACGGGGTGCTAGGGGAGGAGGCGTGACGCCTCCAGTAGCATCCACGCCTGAGGGGTCTAGCCCCCAGAGAGGCGAGCAGGTTCTCAGACAGGAGCAGATAGCAGTTGGAGACGTTGTTGGGATGATGAGATCTTTTCAGTGCATGTCCGAGGCATTGATCAACCGATTGGACAAAGACGAGGCCAGGGTGCTGGCACCCGCTGAGATTCCATCGCGCGCACCGACCGTTATAGGTAGCATTCACCGTGAACTTGAGAAGGTTAAATTTCCCGAGTTATTTGGTGCCCCGAATGGTGTCGTCGTAAAGGCATGGTTGGAGAATAAGGCGATGTGCTTCGCACTTCGCGATTGTACCTCCAACATGAAGACTGCATGGCGGTCTTTCAACTGAAGGGGAGCGCTCTTCTATGGTGGAAGACGCTCCTGTCGCAGTTGAACATGGCCGTTGAAGACATGTCATGGGAACTGTTCGATGAACGGTTTCGAGAGAGGTACCTTTCAGAGGAATTCATTGAGCGTTAGCTCAATGAGTTCAATGCATTACGACAGGGAGGTCGTACGGTGCCCGAGTACGAGGCACATTTCATGGAGCTACTCCGGTATGCTCCGCACCTTAACACTGAGAAGCTCAAGGTCGACAGGTTCATGTTTGGCCTTAATGGCAGCCTACGTGAAAAGGTTAGGATCTTGATGCCTCAAACCTTGCACGACATTGTACAAAAGGCCCTCATAACAGAGGAGGAGCTTATCAGTGGGGGTCAGGCCAGGACTCCATCAAGACCAGCAGGGCAAGGTTCATATGGTACACCACAGCATCAGACACTAGCAAGACATACGCTGGGATATTGTGGTTTCCAGAGAGGATCCACTTTCACTACACCCAGACGATCGCCTCCTCAGCAGCGGACACCTTATCAGGGACCACAGCATCAACAACAGCGTCTCCCACAGCAGCAGCAGTTTAGGCCTGCTTAGCAGAGCAGACCTAGTTTTTTGGCCAGTGGGCCGTCATCTTCTACTTCGGGTACCAGGACAAATGGGCCGAAGAAGGGGTGTTGGACGTGTGGGGAGCCACACTACCAGCGCGACTGTCCTGTGGAGAGGGATAGAGTGTCGGGATCAGCCAGACCCACTACCATGGGAGATATGGGCAAGGCTCATCGGATTCATGCAACGGTGAATAACTGCCAGGCAGAGCACCAGTCGACTGTGCTCGAGAAGACAGGTACTGTCGCTGACCAAACCCTTAGTATTTTGATAGACCCTGGTGCTATTGAGAGTTTCATTTCTGGTGCAGCGCTAAAAAGGATTAAGGTAAAGGCAGTCAAACAGGATGAGTTTAGCTTCATAGAGATGGCTTCTGGAGCCAAACAGAAGGTTGGAGGAAAGGTTATGGGCTGTGCCCTTAACCTGGGAGAGTTTGTCACGAGGGTCAACTTGTACGTCACGATCTTAGGATCTTATGATGTCGTGATTGGTATGGATTGGTTGGAATCGCATGAGGCGATACTCAACTGTAAGATGAAATGGTTGAGCTTGGTTGATGACGAAGGACAGAGACGTGTGATTGTAGGACGGAACCAAGGAGTTTCCCTGAGGTTCGTCTCTTCTTTACAGTTACAGAAGAGTATGCGCAAGGGGTGCAAGCTTTATGCGATCCTTGCGCTAAATGAAAAGGGAGTAGTGGAAGGTCTAGAACACCTTCCGGTGGTGAAGGAGTTTGCGGACGTGTTTCCAGAGGAGTTACCTTGGATCCCACCGGAAAGGGAATTGGAGTTTACCATAGACCTAAAACTGGGGACCGAACCGATAGAAAGAGCGCCTTATTGGATGTCGACCCCAGAGTTGCAAGAGCTGAAAATGTAACTTAAGGAGTTGTTGGACCTGGGACAGATATGCCCTAGTGTGTCACCATGGGGTGCACCAGTTATTTTCATACGAAATAAGGATGGATCATGGAGGCTTTGCATTGAATACCGTCAACTGAATAAGGCTACGATCAAGAATCAATATCCCTTACCAAGAATTGATGATCTATTCGATCAAATGAAGGGTGCGACGATGTTCTCCAAGATCGATTTGCGATCAAGGTATCACCAATTATGGATCAATGAGGATGACATCCCTAAGACCACCTTTAAGATGAGATTTGGACATTACAAGTTTACTGTTTTACCATTTGTACTTATAAACGCCCCAGGGGTATTCATGAGTTTGATGAACGGGGTGTTCTGCGAGTACTTGGACAAGTTCGTCCAAGTATTCATTGACGATATCTTGATCTACTCTCGGACGATGGAGGAGCATGACGAGCACTTGCGCTTGGTATTAAAGTGTCTGCGAGAGCACAAATTGTATGGGAAGTTGTCCAAATGCTCTTTTTATCAATCGAGGATTCACTACTTAGGGAATGTCATCTCTGGCGAAGGCATCGTCGTGGATCCATCAAAGGTTGAGGCTATTATGGAATGGCCTGCGCGGATGAATGTCATAGAAGTGCGTAGTTTTATGGGTTTAGTAGGATACTATCGATGGTTTGTCGAATTGCAGAAGAAAAACAAGAGGTTTGTTTGGACCGAGAAATGCGCGGAAGCATTTCGGAGGCTTAAAGAGTTGTTGACCATAGCGCCGATACTAAAGGTCCCTGACATGGACGCAGACTTCTTGGTATGCACTGATGCATCCAAGGAAGGTTTAGGCAGAGTCTTTATGCAAGATGGACGAGTGATTGCTTACATTTCGAGGAAATTGAGAAGGCATGAGGAGAACTACGCGACACACGATTTGGAGTTATTAGCCATCGTATATGCCTTGAAGGTTTGGAGACACTACCTTGTTGGATGAAAATTTGAATTAAAGACTGATCATTGTGGACTACAACACATTTTTATGCAAAGTGACCTGAACGCGCGACAACGGCATTGGTCAAAATTGCTTAGCGAGTACGACTTCGAGATTACTTACATAAAGGGAACAATGAACCGAGTGGATGATCCTTTGAGTCGGAGACCACGCATCTTTTCAGTGTTGCCTCTTCAGACAAATCTACGTGAGAAGATTCTCACTTTATAGCATGACGATGACTGGTACAAAGAAGTCAAGGATTTTATCGGACAAAACATAATGATGGTACCACGATATGAGGGATATTCATTTGATAGCGATGGTTTATTTAGGTTTAGAAGTTGTATTTACGTACCGCCAAACGACGAGTTGACGATGTTGATCCTGAGCGAGGCTCATAGAGCAGTTTACATGGCTCACCCAGGAGTCACGAAGATGAGGGCAGACCTTAAACCCTTATTCTTCTGGAAGGGAATGAAGGCCGACATAGTCAACATTGTGGCTAGATGTCTAGAGTGTCAGTAGGTTAGGGCTGAACATAGACACCCGACAGGATTAATTCAACCACATGCCATTCCAGAATCGAAATGGGAAGTTATTTCGATGGATTTTATTGTTGGATTGCCACTGACGGCAAGGAGACACGACTCGATTTTTGTAGTAGTAGACACCCTGACGAAGAGTGCTCACTTTATTCCTGTGCGTATGACATATCAGGCACCTGACATAGCGAGATTTTTCATCAGTGAGATTGTGAGGCTGCATGGCGTACCTAAGAATATTATATCCGATCGAGGATTGATGTTTACTAGACGATTTTGGATGAGTTTCCAAGAGGCCTTGGGAACCCAACTTAACTTTAGTACTGCATATCACCCAGAGACGGATGGACAGACAGAACGAATGAACCAAGCCTTGGAAAACATGTTGTGCATGTACCTGATGGACCAACAAAATCATTGGGAGGAATTCTTGCCTCTAGTAGAGTTCGCTTACAACAACAGTTACCAGAGCACCATTAAGATGGCGCCTTTTGAGTTTCTATGTGGGAGATCGTGTCGGACGCCCTTGAGTTGGGATCGGATTGAGGATAGGGTCCTGGTGGGACCAGAATCTATCCAAGAAATGGAAGAGAAAATGCAATCCATAAGACAAAGGATTAAAGAAGCGCAGGATCGACAAAAGAGTTATGCCGATGCACACCGAGACGACCGTAGCTACGAGGTCGGCGATCGAGTCTTCTTGCGGGTTAAACCGCATAAGAGTTCGATCAAGTTTGGAAAGGGAGCTAAACTCTCTCCTAGGTTCATGGGACCTTTTGAGATTGTGGAGAGAAAGGGGCCCGTGGCCTATCGACTAGCCTTGCGTGATTCTTTGAGGCATATGCACGATGTTTTTCATGTATCTGTTTTGAGACATTATATTAGTGATCCTACACAGGTGATTGACATGAGTTACCAGAGCACTCTCACTATGTCAGGTGCCAGGAGCCTATCTGACCTTCTCTCTCTCCAGAGCAGAGAACTAAGATTAAACGCCCTGCTTTCCTTTGCAGAAATAGTAAAATCTACTACTATGGATTCTTCCTTCTTTGTTCATGTTGTGCATAATCCAGTATGTCGTTAATGCTTGGAGTTACTTGTTGAGTGCCTTATGTCTGGTTGTTTTGATCATCGTGGGTGTGTCTTGTTAGTCGTTGGGTGGCGATGTGAGTCAAGTGTGTCTGTTTCCTTTTTACGCACGCACACACTTTTAAAACAAAAAAAAAAATTGCACCTGTTATCAGAGTTGTTGTCATAATGAGGAGGGCCATTACAGAAAGAAACCCCCTCTTCAACATCTTAGAGTGTTTGGTTGTGATCCTTATGTACATGTTCCAAACGAAAATAGGAGTAAGTTGGATAAAAAGGCTGAAAAGTGTATCTTTATTGGTTATAAAGATGGTGTGAAAGGTTATAAACTTTGGAACCCATAAACCAAGAAGACTGTTTACAGTTGAGATGCTGTGTTCAAAGAGGTAAAAGATGTGTCCAAACAGGAATTCCTACCAATGCAAGATGAACCTAAGAAAATAGAGCTTGAGTTGGATGATGCAAAATCTGAATCATCTGAAGAAGAGGAAGCAGAAGAAGAAGAAGAAGAAGAAGAAGAACCTCATACCCCAGTATTGAGGAGATTGGTTAGAGATAAAAGGAAACTAGAAAGGTATATTCCACCTGATTTCCATTCAAATTTTGCTTTATCCATTACTGATGATGATCCTAGAACTGTCAGGGAAGTAGTGAATTCTGAGGATAGTAAACTTTGGAAGAAGGCCATGGTTGAAGAAATGGATTCCATGGATAAGAATGAGGCATGGGATATAGTTGAGTTTCCAGCTGGAAGAAAATCTATTGGTAGCAAATGGTTGTTTAAGAAGAAGTTTAATGCACAAGGTAAAGTGGAGAAATACAAAGCTCGGTTAGTAGCAAAATGTTATTCCCGAGTAGAGGGAATTGACTTTGGTGAGATTTTTTCTCCTATTGCTAAGTTAACTTCTATTAGATTTTTTTTATCTATTGTTGTTGCTTTTGATGTTGAAGTGGAACAAATGGATGTGAAAACAACATTCCTACATGGGGATCTGGAAGAAGAAATCTACATGAAGCAGCCAGAAGGCTTTATAGTGAACGGAAAGAAAGAGCTGGTCTATAAGATAAAGAGGTCATTATATGGTCTGAAGCAATCACCTAGGATGTGGTACCAAAAGTTTGACACATACATCCTTGGATTGGGATTTGTAAGAAGCAGGGATGATCACTGTGTATATTCCAAGAAGGTTGGTAATCACTTCATTTATGTAGTGTTGTATGTTGATGACATGTTGTTGGTAGGAAATAACATGGATGTTATCAAGGAGGTGAAATTGCAGCTATCCTCCAAATTTGACATGAAGGATCTCGGTGCTACTAACTTCATTTTGGGAATGGAGATTAAAAGAGATCGTGCAAACAAGAAACTTTGGTTGAATCAGAGAAAATATGTTGAGACGATATTGCAGAGGTTTAATATGCATGGAAGTAAACCGTTCAAGGTTTCTATTCCCATAGGTGTAAAGTTATCTGCAGATCAGTGTCCCAAGACATAGGAAGAAGAAGAGGACATGTCCCATGTTTTGTATGCCAGTGCAGTTGGTAGTTTGATGTATGCAATGGTTTGTACTAGACTGAACATTACACATGTAGTGGGAGTTTTGAGCATGTATATGTCAAAACCAGGGAAGGAGCATTGGACAACAATAAAGAGGGTCTCCAGGTATCTTTGTGGCACCACCAGTTATGGATTGTGCTACCAAGGAAGACCGAGATTGGACAGAGTGGTGGACGTACATGGCTTTGTTGTTGTAGACTAGGCTAGAGATCTGGATTGCAGAAGATCTACAAGTGGGTATGTGTTTAACCTATTTGGAGGAGCAATCAGTTGGAAGAGAAAAAGACAAGCTGTAGTGGCACTCTCAACTACAGAAGTTGAATACATGGCAGCCACTCATGCAAGCAAGGAAGCACTATGGTTACAAAGATTGTGTTCAGTTATTGGGTTGGTACAAAAAGCAGTGACATTATATTGTGATAGTCAGAGTGAAATATTCCTAGCAAAGAACCCAGCTTATCATTAAAATAAAAAGCATATTGATGTTCAGTATCACTTTGTGAGAGACATGGTTGAGGAAAAGAAGGTGTTGCTAGAAAAGGTTGACACTTTGAAGAATGTTGTAGATTCATTGACAAAGTCTGTGAGGACAAACAAATTCTCTTGGTGTAGAGTAACAATGGGCATTGATGCCCTGGATTGTTGACTATATAATCCCTTGGACCCTTGGATGCAAAGAAAACAAAAAGTGGGAGAATGTTGGGTATGTGTAATATTCTTTGCATGTGTGGGCATGTCAGATATGACAACTGCGTCTGACGATCCCTCGTACTAGTGCTATGCTTGTGTCGTGTGTGCCAGGCACTTTCCTAGGGGGGTCCCAGGGGGGGGAAGGTATGCCCCCCCTGGTTATGTGCAGTTTTTGGCAACGGGTGGTAGCCCGGGGCTAACAGGGTTCAAGGTAGCACCCCAAAATTTTGTTTTGGGTGGTTTTTTCTATTTTTAGCGGTTTTGTAAATTAATCTCGGATTAAGAGATTAGGGTTTTTATATCTACGGAATACCTAAAAAAATTGTATAAATATTGTATAGTGAATGGTGAAACTCAATATAATGAATATAAGAAAGGTTTTCCCGGTTGAGGGTTTCTGATATAAATCTCTGTGTACTATGTGATTGAGCTATTGATTAAATTTTGTTTAGCTTAAGAATCTATATGCATTGCTTTACTTCATAGGTTTAAAACTTATACTCATTAACCAATGATCAACTGATTAGATCGCACCGTTATTCCACTTCATAATTTTAGGTTTCGGCCTTTCTGACAATGAATTCACTACTTTCTCCCGAATTGCAAACCCCAAATTTTCCCTAGACGATCAACAACTAAGATTTATTCATGGCTTCGTGCTTTAGAGGTTCTTACCCCTCTACACTTCAAATATTCCAATTATCGAATTTCTGAAGGACCCTCGTGACTAACGAGTGCACGAATTCTCCAAGAGATAACAGTCTAGAGTGATTCGGCTCCTCCTTGGTGAATCTTGATCCTTTATCTAGCCAAAACTTTGACAATTCTTTCTTCCTAAAGGATTTATTTCATAAATATTTTGTACTTGTCCTTTCTTCGAACTTTTGAACTCCTAAAAGTATTTTTGTCGACAATTAGTCGATTTCTAGCCCTGTGTAGTCCTTGCAATAGACCTCTGCACTGTCTTATGAGAAACACCTGAGTGATTTCTCCAAAGTTTTCACCAAGTCAAAGAATTCGCATACGCACTCCTTGCATTCGATATGCACACACTGCATACAAAATTTTCTTTCTATCTCTTTTGAGCTTTGAGTTGAAAAATACTCTCTCACACACACTCCTTGCATTCGGTATGCACTCTTTGCATAAACTTAAAAAAAAGAAACAATTGAAACTTGTTAAATACTTCATGAATTCATTCAGTCACAGTAAAACTCATGCACTCAGAAAACTCTTAACAACACCAAAAACTATAAGACAATATCGACACTGTATATTTGGATCCATTCTCCTTTGTTCTCTTCAATCCAAAAAAAAATAGTTACCCTAATGTCTCTTACAGACACAATACAATAAAAATATTTCTAAAACAATCTAAGTGAGTCGGTTCTCAGTTATTCTCCATCCTATCTAAGTTCTACCACCTCCTGCTCTATCGATTACCTACTAACTCAATTAAATGAAAAATAATGAATAATAAGGGCTAATACCCTACACTTGTAATATCTTATAGTCGTGTAAATATTTACAATGATCCATCATTTCAAACGGTGGCCCGATTTTACATACAATTAACTAACAACGATAAATTAAAAAAAATGATCTCCACACCGCTACCAATCTGGTTAAGCTCCTGCATCATACTCCTCTAGATAAAATATTCATGGACTCTTGTCCATGATCTCTCACACTATTTTTCCATGCTTCAAAATATCAGGTTCAGTTACCCAACATGAATCTTCCACTGGGTGATCTTTCCACTTCACCAAATATTCAGGGTACATGTTTCTTTTGGTCTTCTTTCCAACTCTTTGTTCTAAGATTTTCTCTATTTGAGGTATTTCTTTTCTGGGAATTTGTTCTTCCTACTGAATCTCTTCCCGATCATCTAATTTCCTGCATCATCTCTATTATAAGTATACATGTATGCAACATTGAATATCAGTGATATCCCAACATTGTCTGACAACTCAATCTCATAAGCATTTGCTGCAAATTTTCTAAGGATCTTGCATGGTCCTATCTTATTCATCTTAAATTTATTATATGATCCTCTTGGAAACCTTTCCTTTCTCAAATGAGCTAAAAATTCATCACCCACTTCAAATTGAACTTCTCTTATTTTACGATCAACTCTGTTATTATACTTTTGATAACTATCTTGTAGTTATCTCCTAACTTGATCATGGATTCTTTGCATTTCGACAGCAAAATCTTATGCTCCAACACTTCTGAACTCATATTGTTTCAATTCCCTCAATTTTGCAATCCCCCCTGGTTGTCATCCATATACTATCTCAAACAGACTTTTCCCAGTGCTCCTATTTACTGAATTGTTAAATGCAAATTCTGCATGTGCCAGAATCTGATCCCAGTGACAACCTTGTTCAGTGACTAAAATCCTTAAAACATTTCCTAGACTCACGTTCACCACTTTAGTTTATCCGTCTGTCTAAGGGTGATATGATGAACTAAAGGATAAATTAGTTCCCATAGTCTTCCATAGAGTCCTCCAAAAGTGTCCTACAAACTTAGTGTCTCTATCTGAGACTATACTTCTGGGCAATCCATCTAGTCTCATAACTTCTCTAAAAAACATATTGGCTATGTGTGTAGCATCATTTGTTTTCTGCCATGTTATGAAATGTGCAATATTGGAAAATCTATCGATCAAAAAAAATATGGAATCACTTCCCTTCTGGGTTCTAAGTAATCACAATACCAAATCCATTCTAATTACATCCCAAGGCCTTACTAGAATAGGAAATGGATGATACAAACCAATGTTTTATCTCTTTCCTTTTTCATGTTGACAAATCTTACATTGGTCTACAAATTTCTTCACATCTTCCCTCATACCAAGCCAATAATACAAACTATTCAGTTGTGCAAATGTTTTGTCATGACCGAAATGTCTGGCTAGAACTCCACTATGTTTTTCTTTCAACAAATTATCTCTCATTGAGCATCTTGGTATACACAATTGACTTCCTTTAAATAAAACCACATCCTGGATTAAATATTCTTCCCATGAGTTTTTATCCCTCAACAAAGGATTTTCATATGCTTCATAAGCCTCATTAAAATTTGGATCTTCCTGATACATTTACGTAAGGTGCTCATAACCTAACGTCTTCACTTGGAATTCCTATACAACCAAACTCCTCTTGCTCAAAGCATCTAAAAATTATTATCACTTCCAGAAATATGTTTAATGACAAAAGTAAAATTCTGCATGATTTCTACCTACTTAGCATGCCTCTGATTCAACTTCTCTTGCCTAGTAATAAATTACAAAGCTTGATTATCACTATACAAGACAAACTCTTTTGGAATTAGATAGTGTCTCCATTTATTCAAAGCTTGAATCACTGCATAAAACTCTTTGTCATATGTAGAATATGTCACCTTGGTTTCATTCAACTTCTCACTGAAATAATCAACTAGCCTATTGTCTTGACTCAAGACTGCTCCAATGGCTATTCTACTTGCATCATATCTTACCTGAAATGTCTTTCCAAAATCTGGTAAAACCAAAATTGGTTGTTCTGTTCTCTTTTTTTTCAACACCGTGAAGATTTTTCAAGCCTCCTATGTCTAATTAAAAGACTGATGTTTCTTTTTCAAAGTGTCCATTATCAGTGCACATATAGCACTAAAATTTCTGATAAAATTCCTATAAAAACTTGCTAACCAATGAAAACTTTTCACCTCAAATATGCTCCTTGGTGACGACCATTCTTTGATTGCTATCACCTTCTATGGATCCATCTTCAATTCATTTGAAGAGATCACAAAACCCAAATATATGAGTTTTTTCTTCATAAAAGAATGTTTCTTCAAGTTTATTAACAACTTTTCTTGCTACAATATCCTTATCACTAATGTCAACTGTTTTAAATGTTCTTCCTCTGTTTTTATGAAAACTACTATATCATCCAGATATACAATGAAAAATTTACCTATGAAGTCTTTCAATACTTCATTCATCAACCTCATAAATGTGCTTGGAGCATTTTTCAATACAAATGGAATGAGTAGCCATTCAAACAAACCTTCATTTGTCTTGAATGTTGTCTTCCACTCATCTCCCTCTCTCATTCTTATCTGATGATATCCAATTTTCAAGTCTATTTTTCAAAAATAACTTCCTCCACTCAAACAATCCATCAAATCATCCATTCTGGGTAAATAGAATCTATACCTAATGGTAATCTTTTGGATGGCTCAGGAATACATACACGTTCTCCATCCTCCATCCTTCTTTGGAATTAATACAGTTGGCACTGCACATGGGCTTAGACTTTCCCTGACTAAACCTTTATCCAATGACTACTAAACTTGATTCTTAACCTCTTCATTCTCTAGAGGTGTCAAACTATATGCTTCTTTGTTTCGAAAAATGGCTCCTGGAATCATTTCAATATGGTGACTAATACTCCTAATGGGTGGTAATGAGTGAGGTAACTCATCCACCACTATATCAGAAAAATTCTCTAACAATTCCTAGATTTATTCGGGTAAATCATCTATGGAAGTATTGGTAAGGATAACTCTTGGCTTCCTTACTACAACAAATTTCATTTCTTGATATTTGTTGATCTCATTCAAGAGTTCCTTCCCACTCATGAGAAGTATTGTTGTGATGGATTCTTCCTTTTCTTTCTTCTCTTATATTGGTAGCAACATGTGGGTTCTACCATTTTTCTCTATAGTGTAAGTATTGTTTCTCCCATCATGAATGGAATTCCTATCAAACTGCCATGGTCTCCCCAACAGAATATGACAAACATCCATAGCAATTACATCACAAAAATATCATATTTAAAACCTCCTGTTTTAAATTAAACTTTACATTATTGACTTACCATTACTTGATGTCATTTCTGCAACCACAATACTTTATACGGTCTTGGTTGTGCAGTTTTCTCCAGCTCTAGCTTCTCCACCACCTTTGTGGATACTAAATTATCACTACTCCCACTGTCTATAATCATCTTGCAAACTTTGGTTTTTGTTTTACAAGAAGTCTTGAACAACCTCATTCATTGAACTGATTCTTCTATTTCCTTCTCTGGATTTAGAAGAACTTTCCTCATCATAAGGTTCTGTCCTCCTTCTTCTTCTTCTGCTTCCACATTCTTCCGGGCTTCAGAAACATGTTCTTCTCCTCGTCCTTATTTCTTCCTCTCAAGGCATTCCCAAGACATGTGTCATGTCTTTCCACATTCATAACATTTGAATTCACCTCCTCTACCTCTTCTTGTTCCTCAAGGAAAATAATTTCTCCCACCAAACGGTCCTCTTTGGGAACTTCTTCCCCTTTCAATGTGACCATATGATTTCTCCATCTCATCCCTAATTTTTTTCTCCTTATCATAGATAACTCTTTTACCTCTATTTGAGCTTATGCCTCTTCTTCGATGACTCTGTTTCTTGGCCAAATTTTCTTCTGCATTCAGTGCAATCTGATAATCATCCTCCACTTTCCTTACATTCATCATATTGATCTCATCCTGGATTTCATACCTCAAGCCATTTATATACCTAAAAAAATTTTCATCATCTTTCTCCCTTTGTCGATTCAGAATATTCAGCTTATAGAATTATTCTATGTACTCTTTCACTTTCATACCCTTCTGTCTCAGGTTTTGCAACTTCCTGAACATATTTATATGATAATCCTTAGGTATGAATTTAGCCTTCAGTTTGGCTACCATTCTATCCCAATTCTTTATCTTTTTTTTTCCTTTGCTCCTGATATCTTCCTGTAGTTCATCCCAACATAGTATTGCATGTCCCTTTAATCTAGTGACAACATGTCTCACCTTCTTCCCTTCATCGACATCTTCATAGTCGAAATACTTTTCCATGGACCCTATCTAGTCCAATAGCTCTTTAGCATCTAGGTTTGCTTCATACATTTGGATGTTTATCTTTTCTGTAGCTCTGAACTTCACAAAATCTTTCAATAAGCGTTCTTCGGCCACATATTCCCTTGTATATTCTTCAACTTCTATTTATTCTCTTTCTGCATCACTGATGTCTCCAAAAAAACTTTCATTTCTCCTCCTACAACATAATTTACTATAGATGGTTCTACACATATCCTCGACGGAATTTTTTCAAATGTTTCTAACACATAGAGTACAACTTCGATCTTTTTCAGGCTCTGATACAACTTGGTTCAAACCCCCCTCTCTCCAATAAGTTGCACGACCTCCCAGTCTAGGTTCCTCACAAGACTGAGCTTAATTAGTTCTTCAGGTCTTTACTAACCTTGTAAAAATTCACTTAGCCCCCCTGTTCCATCGAAATTGAATTCAGATCCAATATTTAGTTTCTGGTGGAAATTGCATATGACCTTTGGCTCTGAACCTAGGCTTAACTCCTTAATATCTTCAGGATTCGACCATTTTTATTGTAGTCTCTACCAATTATTCCTAACTGTGAACCACAGATTCCTATGAATGAGATCTATGGCTCTCGTCGTTCGAACAACCAATGGTCGTGATCCCTTCAAACTCTTGCTTTCAGGAATATTTAACACACTCAACCCCACTACTCTCGATCCCTGAATAGGAAAATTATCTCCACACGCATAGAACAATGATCCTCCTTAAACGACAATCAATGACTTAGATCCCACCCTTATGCCACTTCGGAATTTTAGGTTTCGACCTTTTTTACAATGACTTCACCGCCTTCTCCCGAATCGTGAACCCCAAATTTTCCCTGGATGATCAACAACTAGGATTTCTTCACGGATTCATGCTTTGGAAGTTATTACCCCTCTACACTTCAAATCTTCTGATTTGTGAATTTTCGAAGGACCCTTGTGACTAACTAGGGCATGAATTCTCCAAGATCTAATGGTCTAGAGTGATTTGGCTCCTCCTGGGCGAATATTGATCCTTTATCTTGTCAAACCTTTGAAAATTCTTTCTTCGTAAAGGATTTATTTTGCAAATCTTATGTAGTTGTCCTTTCTTGGAACTTTTAAACTCCTAAACGGATTTTCTTCGACACTTCATCCATATCTGGCCCTGTGTACTCCTTGCAACAAACTTCTACACTATCTTATGAGAAACACCTGAGTGATTTATCCAAGGTTTTCTCCAAGTCAAAGACTTCACATACGCGCTCCATGCGTTCGATATGCACACTCTACATACAAAATTTTCTAGCTATCTCTTATGAGCTTCGAGTTGAAAAAAACTCTCTCACACGCACACCTTGTGTTTGGTATGCACTCCTTGCATAAACTTACATAAGAGAAACAATTGAAACTTGTTCAATCCTTCATGAATTCATCCAGTCATAGTAAACCTCATGCAGTGAGAAAAATCATAAAAACAAAAAAACTATAAGACGATATCAACACAATCTATTTGGATCAATTCTTGTCTGTTCTATTCAATCCAAAAAAAACTAGTTACCCTAATGTCTCTTACAGAAACAATACAATAAAAACTTGTCTAAAAAAATCTAAGGGAGTTCTCAGCTCTTCTCCATTATATCTAAGTTCTACCACCTCATGCTCTAGTGATTACCTACTAACTCATTTAAATGCAAAGTAATGACTAATAAGGGATAATATCCTACACCTGTAATATCTTAGAGTGGTGTAAGGATTTTCAATGATCTGTCATTTCAAATAGTGGCTCGATTTTACATACAATTAACTAAAAATGAGAAATTACAAAAAAATATCTCCACACCACTACCAAGCTAGTTAAGAGTCAGTTCAACCCTTTCAATGTGTTGTGGTGTCAATTCACTTCCGCCCTCACTTTCCTGGTTTGACGCCGATGCTCCTGCATCACTACTTTGAGTCTGATACAGGAATCAACTATTGAAGTAGAATCCAACATACTAGTAGTAGAGAAATTATATTCTAGGGGTGATAGAGAAAGAAAAAAATATAAAGAAGAACTCCCTTCGTCTTCTCATATAACATTTGATTCTAAGATGGATGATATGGCCAAGATGTTGAAAACATTGACATCTGAAATGGATAGGATGAAAATGGAAACAAAACAACCTAGAAGACCTACACAGTAAGGTGGATACATAAATACTAACTAATTTAGGAGGCCTAACAATGTCCCTCAGATCTTACCCAGAGAAAGGATAAATGAAGAAGATCAAAAAAATTTGCATCCTTTTAAAAATAATTCAGTGGAAGAAGTTGAAGAAGTGAATGACACTGAAGATGATCCTATAGTGAATTTAAATGATACATAATTACCTCCCACTCATTTGACACAACAAGATTATGAATATGCTCTTATACTAAATCAGTTTGAGGAATGGGATGTTGATGAAATTATCCAGAAAGAACCTAAAAGGAAAAAATATGATCTTAGGTCTAGATCAAATACACCAAAGGTGGATATACTTGTTCCAAGAAAGAAGGCTTATGCTCCAGTTAAATCAGGAGTCAATAAATAAATTTCATGGGTTAAAGATGATCAACAACCAAAGCAACCTGTCAAGGTTAGTACTATAGAGGTAAAGGAAACTGGAAATCATGTTTCTTATTTTAGTTTGGAAAACTAAATTAATCAGATTAAAATCCCCATACCTCTAATAGAATTGATGAAAACATATCCTTTTAGAAAATATGTTCTCAAAGCATTGCACCCTCTGCTCATGTTACTTTTTCAGATACTATAAATCTTGAATATGAAAACCCCACCATAACCATTGGACCTCATATTGAAGACATGTTTTATGCTTCTCCTCCTTTCTACACATATTTGAACATTCATGAAAAAATATTGCATAATTGTTTAATGGATCCAGGAGCTTCACACAATGTCATGCCCAAAGTGATAATGGATGAATTAGGTTTAGACATCACTAAGCCTTATCTAGATCTTTATTTATTTGGCTCGAGGAAAGTCAAATGTATGGGAGTCATTAAAGACATGGTTGTTACTTTATCTCGGTTACATATGAAAAGTGTGGTGTTGGATGTAATTGTGGCTGACATACGTCCTAAATATTGGATGCTTCTATCAAGATAATGGGATAAAAAAGTAGGAGGCACACTACAGATGAATCTCAGTTATGATACCGTACCTATGTTTGGTGGAGAACATCATAGATTGTACAAGGAAGTAAGGTTGGCTTACCTAGTAAGTGATCATGAAAATCCTAGTAATCATCCCATATATGTTGTAGAAGATGAACTTGGCTATTCCATTTTTCACATTGGTGATTTGATAGCTGAAACAACAGTCTAAAAAAGAATACCTACAGTTGAAGACAATGCAGAAAATCTAGTCCAAAAAATGTTCTTTGATGGGGCTTGTTCAAAAGAAGGCTCTGGGGCTGGGATTGTTTTTATTTCTCCTACCAAAAAATGTATTCCTTTGTCATACAAACTGGAATTTGATACAACCAACAACATCATTGAATATGAAGCTATGTTGTTATGATTGAAAGCTGCTAAAAATATGGGCATAGACAAAATTTTTGTTTTTGGAGATTCAGAGATAATCATCCATCAGATAAAAAACATTTATCAGAACAAGCAACAGAGGTTAAAGAAATATAGAAATGAAGTGTGGGATTATGTTGATAATTTATTTTTGTCCTTCAATATCAATTTTGTACATAGGAATTTGAATCAACATGAAGATTCTTTGGCACTTGCAGCCAGTAATTTCAGTACTCCTATCTTTCCCAAATTAAAATTTGAAATTGAGGTGAGACACAGACCCTCGATACCAGATAACATAAAAAATTGGAAACTTTTTAAAGATGAACAGGAAATTCAAAGGTTCTTGGAGATTATTGATGAGCTTTCTAATATTTCAATAGATTGGGATAGTGAAAATAATGATGTGGAAGTTCATGTTGCAAATGTCCTTTAAGACAATGTTGATGGTCACAAAATTATCAAGTTGAAAACAAATCATCTTACAAAGGGCTTGGTTCCACTTGAGATATTATTTGACCACAATGATGTTTCAAGAAAATATTTTATTGAAACAGAGGAGACTGAAGTGATAGACTGTGATATCAGTCTAGATTCAAATCTGAGGATGGTGAAATTATCTAGAAAACTGTCAGAAAAACAGAAAAACGAGTATGTCAATTTGATGAAATAATTTTCATATGTATTTTCCTCGTCTTATGAAGACCTAAAGTTTTTTGATACATATATTATGCAGCACAAGATTCCTTTAAATCCTGGATCCAAACCTTTTAAGAAGAAATCTAGACAATTCCATCCATTGTTGCTACCTATAATAGAAAAAGAACTGAAAAGGTTGTTGGATGCTAAAATTATAGTACCACTTAGATAGTCAGAGTGAGTATCTAATTTAGTACCTACCAGGAAAAATAATGGAGGGATAAGGATTTATGTAGACTTCAAAAATCTGAACAGATTTTCTCTAAAGGAAAATTATCCAGTACTTAAAATGGATCATATTTTACAAAGAGTAGTAGCGGAAAAGAGAATTTATATGCTTGATGGATATTCAGGGTATAATTAGATATCAGTGATGGAGTAATATAAGAAGAAGAAAACTTTTACCACTCCCTGGGGAACTTTCATTTATGAAAAGATGCCTTTTGGATTAATGAATGAAGGCGCCACATTTCAGAGAGCTATGGATATTGCATTTATTGGTGAGAAAGACAGATTTATGGTTATTTATCTTGATGATATTACTGTGTTTTGAACCTCTGATGATGAACACTTGCAACATATGAGGCAGACATTTGAAAAATGCAAGAGGTATGGTATATCATTAAACCCTAAAAAATCTCATTTTTGCATGGAAGAAGGAATTTTTTTAGGACATATTGTTTTAGCAGAAGGAATGAAGATAGATCCTGAAAGAGTAAAGGCCATTCAACAGATAGACATTCCAAGAAACAAGAAGTCTATCCAATCTTTCATAGGTAAAATCAATTTTTTAAGAAGATTTATACCAAATTTTGTATAAATCATCAAGTACATTACTGATATGTTGAAGAAGGATGCATAAATAAAATGGATACCAGAAACCAAAGACTCATTTGAAAAGATTAAGGAAGCTCGTATCCAGGCACCTGTCCTCATCAACCCTAATTACTCTAAGGAGTTTTTTATTTTTTCATTTTCCTCTGAAGACACTATAAACATAGTTACCAGCTTCACGAGAACTCTACAAAGTTCTCGTTTTTTGGGGGGTCAGGTTTTTTACCCCATTTTTAAAAATGGTGCTACCGGTAGCACCCCCCTCCCTTTTTAGGTGGCTTTTTTATATTTTAAATTTTCTGACACATAAGGTTTCCACTTTTTTGTTTTTAAATGCTTGTTTTTCAGTTATTTTCAAATTGTTCAAATTTTTTATTTTGTTATTTTTTTTCAACGATGTTTTTTCATCTATTTTCAATTATTATTATTATTATTTTATTCAGTGGTGTTTTTAATCACATTTTCATGCTCAATCCAATGTTAAAAATGTTGTACACCATTTATTTATTTTGAATTAATATTTTTCATGTAATTATGTGTCCTTAATTAAATTATGATTCCATACATTTTAAATATAGTGAAAAATACCATTTTTAACATATTGTTTTATCTTTACATCCATACATAGAAAATAATTGTAATTAAATAACACTATTTTTAAATATTTACAAAAAATATATAATTCGTTTTTTTTATCAATTAAAAAATAAAAAAAATAAGAGAACAAAAATAATTGAAATTATTTAAAAAAAAAAAACATTTTAAAAACAAATTTATATTAAAAAAAACCATTGAAGAAAAACCTAAAAAATTAAAGAGGAAAAAAAACCATAAAATTAAAAATATATATATCTAAAATAATAGAAAATGAGAAAAAAATAAAAAAAAATATAGCCAAAAACACATTGAAAAGGGGGAAACACCCCCAAAAAATTAAAAAATATATATAAAAAAACCTCAAATTAAAAAACCTCAAATTAAAATTTTAATACAATAAAAAACATTTAACAAAAAAAAGTTAGAACCCATTACAATTACAACAAAAAAAGTTAAAATTTATATAAAAAATCTTTAAAAATAACATTTAAACAAAACAAAATCATTGATATATTAAAAAAATTCAAATTTATATAAAACATATAATATATATGTTTTATATATACCAAACATATATAATATATGTTTATATATATATATATATATATATATATATATATATATTTTATATATATAAAACATAAATTTTATATATAAATATGATTTGTTTTATATATTTATGAAAAAAAATTATTTTTTTAAGGTTTTTTTAGGTTAGTTTCGTAAAAGATGTTTTATTTTAAATGTTTTTCTTAAAATATTTTATTGAATTTTATTTTATTTTTTAGATTTTATAGTTTTTTTTCTTTTTTTTTTTTAAGTTTGAAATCTTTTTTTTTTCATTAAAAAAAAATGTTTTAAAGTATTGTTTTTTGCCAAATTTTAAAATTTTTAATTTTTTTTTAGTTTTTCTTTGGTTTTCACTATTTTGTTAAGTTTTGCTGGTTTTTTTTTTTTTAAATTTGGATTTTGAACATATTTTTTTAAATGTGTTATTGTCGTCATTAAAAAATAATGTTTGTGAAGATTTTCTCTTTTCTCTTTATTTATTTTTTATTGTAAATTTAAGGGAAAAAAAGAAGAAGTTAGTAAATAAATTTTCAAGTGACCATTTAGGATCTAATTTTGGGTTTTTTATTCATGTACGGATTTGTTGTCAAGGCCATAGTTTGAATTAGGTCGTAATTAGTTGTAATTTTACCATTTAGAAAAAACATTTTTCTTTAGGTAGCATCATGTGTTTAATTAGGTGTTGATTTTAAGGTTTTTCTAAGGAACTATTTTATATTTTAAGGCCATGCTTGAAAAAAATTGTAATTTTGACCAAGTCAAAAAAATTGGTGCTATCGCTATCACCATGTTTTTATTTGGGGGTCAATTTTAGAGTTTTTTTGAGCAACCATTTTATCCTTTAAGCCCATGCTTGAAAAAAGTTGTAATTTTAACCTGGTTACAAAAAATGGTGCTACCAATAGCACCACTTTTTTATTTGGAGGTTGATTTTAAAGTTTGTTTGAGAATCCATTTGATCCTTTAAGACCATGATTGAAAAAAGTCGTAATTTTTACCCGATTACAAAAAAAGGTGCTACTGGTAGCACCACTTTTTAATTTGGTGGTTGATTTTCATGTTTTTTATGCAAAAATATGGGTTTTAAGGGCTAGAGTTCTTGTTTTGAGGTCATAGTTCTCATTAAGTTGGTAACTATGTTTATAGTTGTTGCTCTCTTACAAAGAAATGACCAGGGGTATGAGAAACCTATCTCTTTCTTCAGCAAGACTCTCAGGGATTCTAAACTAAAATATGATACTATGGAGAAACATGCATACGCTCTACTAAAGGATTTAAAATCTTTCAGGATATATGTCCTACAATCTGAGATTATTGCATATCTTCCAAGTATTACGGTTAAAGAAATTTTGGGCCAACCTGATTGTGAAGGTAAAAGGGGAAAGTGGATAACTAAAATTATGGAATACAATTTGACTATAAAGCCCACTCAGATAATAAAAGGACAAGGCCTTTCCAAATTGATGACAGAGTCAAATTGGAAAGCAATTGGATTGTATCATTTCTCCAGCAAATCACAAAATTCATCATTTCAGATTGAGGAAACTAGCTCACAGGTAAGCATCAAATATTTTTCCTCACCATGGTGCAAAGATATTATCTTTTTTTTTGGCTAAATCTTCAGTCTCCTCATGATTTAGATAAATCGAAGTTCAGATCACTTCAATTGAAATCAGTGAAATATTGCATTATTGATCAAATCTTGTTTTCGAAAGATCCTAATGGAATTCTATTAAGGTGTGTTGATGAAGGGGAAGCAAAACAAATTTTATGTGATTTACACCAGGGTGTTTGTGGGGGACATCACCATTGGAAAGCTACTGCTTTCAAAATTCTAAGAGCATGATATTATTGGCCTGTACTATTTTCTGGCATATTTTCTCAGGTGAGGGCATGTGAACCATGTCAAAAGTTTGTAGTAAAACATAAACTTATGTCTCTTCCTTTAAAAGCCATCATTTTTCAAGGACCTTTTCAATAGTCGAGCCTAGAATTTATTGGAGAAATCAATCCTTCATCTTCTGGACAATAAAAATGGATACTTGCAACCATAGATTACTTTACCAAGTGGATTGAGGCAATCCCAACCCGTGATGCAATAGACAAGGCAATCATGGAATTTCTTGAAGGGCATATTTTTTCTAGATTTGGTTGTCCTAAGAAGCTAGTCACTAACAATGCTCAACATTTTAAATCAAATTCAATGATTGATTTTTGCAATAACTATAACATCAAATTGGTCCATTCCACTCCTTACTATCCCTAAGGAAATGGGTTAGCAGAATCATCAAATAAAATCCTCATAAGGATTATCAAAAAACTACTTACAAAAAACAAAAGGTCATGGGATTCCAAGTTAAAATTTCCCCTATGGGTTGATCGGATCTGTAATAAGAAATCTATTGGAACTTCCCCTTTCCAAATGGTGTATTGAACAAAGGTTGTCTTTCCAACTCAATTGGGTTTACCTATTCTTAAATTTCTGCAAGATGAGTTATACTAACCCAATAACATTCAAAGGAGAGTGTTCTAGATGATAGAGATTCAATGGAATAGAGAAAAGCTAGATCAGAAAGCTATTATTCATCAGAGCAAAGTCAAACAAACGTTTGATAAAAAGACAAAGAATGATATTTTCATAGAGGGAGATCTTGTATTGAGATGGGATGCTAGACGAGAGGACAAAGATAAACATGGTAAGTTTGACAACTTATGGTATGGTCCTTTCAAAGTAGTCAGGGTCATGAACAACAATACCTTTCTCTTACATAATTTGGATGATAGTGAGATTTTAGGAGGCCCAGTAAATGGGAGATTCCTGAAACATTATTTCTTTTAAAATTAGTCAGAAAGGTCAGCTTGTATAATAGGATTTACTTTTTGAACTCAAATAAAGACTCTATATACCCAATGGAGTTGTTTATTTACAATTTGTGGTTTTAATAAAGGATGACAAAACATGGAAATAAAGAGAATCAGATGGATATAAAGGCATTGGTCATCAGTTCTTAAATATTCATCATGAAAATTTACCCCCAGAAGGAGCCAGCGTTAGTCCCTAACCTTGTTTTTTATTGAGTGGCTATCTGTAGTCCCAGTGCTACCCTTTGTTCATGATTTTTTGTCAAAATTTGCTCTTACCTCTTGGATTGGATGATTATTTTTCAATCTTTATTGCACTTTTTAAATGATTATTGAGGTTTTTAAAGATTAGGATTTGATATGATAATTTTTGTCACATCACTTGTCGTTTCATTATTTGAATTTTCAAATTTTTCAAAGTCAGAAAAGGCACTGCAAGAATAGCGCTAGTCCTACAGCATCGAGAATAATCATTGTTTTGCATGCACCAAACTGCCAAGATCATGTCCTAATGTTTTAAATCATGATTAGAGGATCTACATACCTCTTTAGGATCTATTTTGGTTTTCTATTTTTATGATAGCATCTATATATGAAGGATTGAGTTGTACTCGCCATCTCTGCATCAAATCAACACGTCCGATTATCATGAATGAAATCATCACCTTCCCATTTTAGTATGTTTGTTATTTTATGTAGGGGTTGTAGGTAAAGAGATGACTTATAGCTTTTAACAGCTCTCGAGAATTAAATATTCAACCCTCGATCTTCTCAGAATTGTCTACAGGATCGTATCAATGATATGGAACCCAAAAAGAGTGGCCAGATAATTAGTCTAGAGCCTGAAGAAACATAATTTCTCGAAGAATTCCCTCAAATGGCACAGAAATTCAAGGATGTTGGTTGGTTCAACTTTTTGTCAATGTTCCAGGGGCATGACGAACATATCTTGATGATGTTTTCATAGAATTTTGATGGCTTCTAATCTTTGGTTGGAAACCTTATGATGCACGTGACAAAGAATTATATTGCTAAAGCTTGCATATTGCCAATGTATGGGGAAAAATGGTTGAAGAAGGAGAATGTACTCATGGAGTTTGTAAATCAGTTTCTAATTCCAAAAAAGAAAAAACCTAATTGGAGAAAGGGTATACCACACAACTCTGTAAGGAAAGAATGGCACACTTCCTTGATAATTATCCACATGTACTTTACATGTTATGTGACACCCCCAAGAATAAAGTATTTTTGAAATTTAAAATTTGTTGGAAAATTATTCTGTTTTTAGTAAATTCAAATTTGGAAAAAAATTTCCATTTATGGCAATTCTGAATTTCGAATTTGATAATTGTAATAAATTATTATGACTATTGGATAGAGATTTGATTTAACCCAACTAACTATTTAACTATGACACTTGTATGAAAACAAAATATTTTATATTAATTGCAGGAGGACAAATGGAACAGCCATGTTAAAAATCAGCTGACCATGACTCCATGAGTGGGGAACATGTTGGAACTACCTCTAGGATGATTGTTACAAGTGGAAAATCATATATTTGGCCATTGGAAACCCCTGAAAATCAAGAATTTAGAAAGATGCGAAAATTCCCAAGGGAGAAGAAAGACCTAGGAAAAAAGGACTATTTTATTATATAGCATATGTGAGGAGGCATGACGTTCCCTAGTATGCTAGGGGAAAAGAGACTATTGATTTTTCTTGCTGTTATGAACACTACTAATTGAGTGTGAGGCAAGATGAATCTACTGGAGTTGAAGGACATTGTTGAGGAGGAGTTTTCCATGTTCTCCCTCATGGATTTATGGTTAGGCTAGGGGGTGAATCAGGCAAGTGATTTGGCTACCCTATTCTACGGTTGGAAGGAATGTGGTTGTTCCTTTGTTTTCTAGTGAATTGATTCAGATATGTTATCCTAATCCTCCTCTATTTAAATCATTACATTGTTAAATGGCTAGTGTAATGCATCTGTTAATTCTGAATTGAATAATATTATGGATGAAAGATCGAATCGAATGTTATTATCTCTGTTGTATCTTATTACTGGGTAAATACTAATTTCCATCAATCCACTAGTTGCGAGAATATGCCTGGCTAAGTCCTGAAAGAATAATTTTTGTGGGTTAGTTTATTGTTGTATTAGAGTGAAAGTGGTAGGTGAATCCCCACAACCAAATGGTACTTACAGAATTGTACTAATTAAGTGTGCAATGCAAATGGGAATTGAATAACGAAAATATACATATATATAGACGTATGTTTACTTTCCTATAGGTTATGATACACACATAAATATAATAAGTAAATGAGATCCCTTTCTTATACATATTAAATAGTTATGATTTAATACGGGATATCTAGGTATGCAAACACCTAGGATATAATTATGTATGGAAATAACCAAATGAATTGCAAAATTCTCTACAGGAAATTCTACAGTACATAGATTAAAAATATTTCATTAGGTATTTATAAGAATTTGTAAGCTAACTAGGTCTAGTTAACTACATTTTAAAGTACTAGAATAAATTGGAAATAACACCATTTAACACAGAGGAAATTTTGGAACTAAATACAAAGGGCACGAAAGGCCCAAATGAAATCTAAGACATTCTGGAACCCTTAAGGTTTATATATGTTCTGGTAAAATTCATAATTTTATAAACAACATAAATCACCTTTGTATCTGTAATAGTCTGATAAGTAATGAAATAAAAAAAAGGAGAAAACAACAGACTTTACTCGATTACAATGAAGTTGTTTTCCTTTAAGAAGTTACATTGATATCAGAATAAATTACTAGGTTTTGACAGTCAGAAATTTAACCGTTCTGTATTTTTTTTTTCATGTTCATCATGCGACATACAAACAGAAGAATATTGAACCTTGAATAATTAAATACAAGCAATCAAGAGCCCAGAATTAGGGTATGTCTGAACTACACAGCTTTTGTAATTATAATTAATCTATATTTTATATTATTACAATAATTGTTTGCTTGCTAAATAAGAATCAATCTTCAAACTAGGTACATTACGGTTTTAGGTTGATAAACTTCAGCTTTTGCATCTGGGACAATTAAATCCCGAAGGGTTTTGTTTTAAGGAACTCGAGTACCTTTTCCCACGAAAATATGGCCGAAGTTCCGAAGGTTTGGAGACTTCTATCCTGCAAAGAAACCAACAAATCACCATTAGCATTTGGAATTGGATAGTAAAGTGTTTATATGAAGTGAATATAATAATAATAATAAAAAAGGAATAAAAATTGGAATTATACTTAACTTGGTCATAGCACAGGGCGTCCCTCACATCATAACAAAGGATTTCACCCTCGAACCTGATGGGGAAAGGAATCCAATATCGATTTGATGGGTACCTCGCAAAAACAAATTAGAAGCCCTATCATTAGGACGTATTGTATACAACCCTCAAAAACTTACTCACCGAAGTAAAACACAGAAATACGGTTAGGGTTTAAATTAATCAAGAACTACAACATGAAACTTAGTATGTACATCTGACCAAACCCGAGAATCCAACAAAATAACAATCACGCTTTTTTTTTAATGATATAAGTGCCAGCAATTGTATTATCAGTTTATTATATCGCCAAATGTATTTCTTTAGAATTGTTTTGGACATAGAGTTACCCTCTGCCTTAGTTACTGAATGAAAAGCCCTTTCATGTATCTCTCAAACTAGGGGGTGGTCTGTCACGATTTTTCTTTTTCTCTCAACATTTGAAGACTTGTTCTCTGCAGGACTCTATCCTAGAAAGTTTTTATTCGGAGATTATTACTATGGTGGAAATTTGTACAGGGGTCCGAAACCTAGATAACAAGAGTTTTGAAAGGGTCGAACCGAAAGACAAAAATAAGGATATGTTGAAACCATCAATGAAGCACAAACCCGTAGCCCACTAGATAGACTATGCCAGAATGTAGATATATGAGTAACAGAAGTACACTGAAGAGGAACCGAAAGGGTTTGGACTCTTCCATTACTAAAGGGAAGTTTTTCCAGTATCATTTGTAACTAGGATTGTAAGACAACTAACAAGCCATGGGAAGTAAACTGTCAAAGAAGAATCATAACCAGAGCTATAATCACAAAATAACTCTTCAACTTTAAGGAAAGCCAAGTATTTCTTTCGAAAATTTTAAGGTTACAGGAGGGTCATGAACTTACCAGAGTGAATGGGTAGGGACGCCTGGTTTCTAGCTGATGGGTACCTCTGCACGTTCAAAGCTTCCATCGTGAAGGAAATACAAAAGTGCTTGAGGGAATAGGAAAAAAAAAAAAGACTATGCAAATGTCGTTGGAATGACTTTTAAACCTAAGAGCGCCCTTATTACGCAGAGTAAAGGAGGCCAGTGCGATGGAGGGTTCTGCCGATGTGAGGGGGATTAGTTGGCATGCGCCTATTGGCCAAGGGGTCAAGTGAAACCAGTGTTTTTCACACTCACACAAGAATTTATTAAAGGTCGTATCAGAGCTTTAACTCACGCCTGTCGATATTTTGACCTCACACTAAAGGTGCACGAACTAAGGAGGGTCCCCTACTAACTTGACTAACTAGAAATGGTGAACTACATCTGTGGTGATATCTATCAGTATCTCATCCAAAGAGAACCATCGTGCAGTTGAGATATCACATAATTTAGTTAGGGTTAGGAAAATTCATTCGGATGGAGTCTCACAGTTATAAGCTCTTATAGAAATAGCGACTGACAGATCGGTAACCAACCATGGGACTTAGTTTAGAATCTTGGACTATAAAAAACAATGCTAGTACTTAGGTTAAGCCTACAACCTATTTTCTAAGGTAAGTATCCCGATTTACATTAGGTTGTGGATCGTTTTGAACCTTGTCCCTTTTAAAAGACTATTGAGATCCCCTTGCGTATAAGTTTAAGAATTATTTTTTTGCGTAGGGAAGAATTCTAGGATCATGAATCCTAAGTCCTCCATAGTCCAAGTTTAGTATAGTATATATATGATACGTATGAATGTTTAGAAGATTTAGGACATATGGAATTGTTAGAGTAATGGGTGGTTATCTTAGCATGACCTGGATCCCTATGTGTTGGGTTCGATAAAAATGTCAACATGGATAACCATAATATAAGAAACTTATCAGAGTTTAATAGTAGAGAAAAAACTATCATCTTATCCTGAGAATGAATCTATCAAGTTAATTAGGATTAATGTTCCAGAGTAGAATTTTTTTTTATTTTATGTCAAAATTTAGTTATATTACATATAGTATCAGAGGGAAAGGTTACAACACTGGACTTGAATAGGGCCACATTAGTTGTTTAACATATATTACGATCTATGAAAAACTAATAAACCTTTTTGTTACAAACATAAAACATTTTTGTTTTGTGTGAATTATGGTAGCTCAGGATGATGCAGAAATTAGAATGGAAGGATATTCAGAACAGGGACCTCATGGAGATCCAATATGGAATAGTGACAAAAGCTCTCCTATGGAAGTACTGGAAACAATGAGGAATCTTATTATTGAACTGTAAGTTTTCAAAGAAGACAATGAGAAATTGAAGAAAGCACAACAGGAACAACAAGAGATAAATGAAGTCCTGTTGCGCAGTATAGTGACCAAGAAAAATGCAAAGGATGATAACCATGACAAAGAGGTCAGAAAAAGGGCCTCTAAGAACTCTGGGCTGGAAACAGAAAAAGGAGATAGTTCATCTGAAGGAACACCTTCAGCTGAGGACAAAAATAAAAAAGAAAGAAAAAGAAAACAAGTAGACCACCTTGAAGGAGAATTTAAAAAGATTAAACCAGCTACCTTTGATGGAGAATCCAGGACAGGAGAAGAAGCTAAGGCATGGTTGTTGGACATCAAAAAATACTTCCAGATCTACAACTATTCCAACAATATGAAGGTCGGAATGGCCATCTACAATCTGAAAGGGAAGGCCAGCATTTGGTGGAAAGACCTGAAATTGGCCAAAGGCCTAAAGGATAAATTGTTGGAATGGTCTGACTTTAAGAAGCATTTCAAAAAACAATACCTTTATGAAAGCTATTATGAAAGGAAAATGAAAGAGTTTTACGAGTTATGACTTGGACAAATGATGATGGAGGACCTTATAAATAAATTTTTGGAACTACTAATGTTTGTACTGTACATCCAGGAGGATAAGGTAAAAATCCAGTGATTCTTAAGTTCTTTACCATAGTCTTACAAGGACAAAATCGAGTTTGACAACCCCAAATCCTTGAGTGAAGTATTCAGGAAAGTACGAATGTGCTTCGACCAGTATAGGTAGCGGGTAGAGCTTCCCAAATCCTGGAAGGATAAGAAACAAGATCGAATGAACGAGTGGAAGAAGGGATACCAGCCAACTCCTTATCAGAATGCAGAAAAAAGCTTTCCGAGAAAGGATTTTCACTCCAATCATCCGAATACGCAAGGAAGCGATAAACCAGTAAATCTGGGAATGAAGAAGTTTGGGGACAACCCCCGTGATCCATTAAAGTGTTGGGAATGTGGATGACCTCATATAAGGAGGAACTGTGCATGTTTAATTTCAGAAAATGGAACCGTTGTTCATAATCTGTAGGAAGCCTCAACGGTGGGTGACATGGGAAGAAGCCTGCATCAGATAAATGCAGCAATAGATGGCCGGAAAGCTAACCACCAGTCCTCTGTGGTAGAGAACGAAGGTAAAATCAATAACACTCAAATTTCTATTTTAATTGACCCTGGAGGTGCATTATGTTATATTACTCCTGATGTAGTAGAGTCAAACAAACTTAAGAAACTGAAACATGCAAAATCATGGCTGGTATTACTAGCAACAGGAACCAAAAGGAAACTAGTTGACTTTATTTTTGATTTCGAGCTCATCTTAGATGGTCAAAACATAAGAACAAGTCTGAACATCCTACCACTAGGGTCTTATGATATGTTTATCGGAATGCATTGGTTGGAAAAGAACAAAGCATTACTAGATTGTTATGCAAAGACACTTAACTATAAAGATGATTATGGCACCACTAGAACAACCCAAGGTATACCAAAACCTGTATCAGTTAGACAAGTTTCAAAGATGCAATTCAAGAAATGTATTAGAAAAGGATGTCAAGTTTATGCCATCTAAGTAACAAATCTGTTAGAAAAAGAAGATAAGCCAAAGTTAGAAGACTTTGTTGTCCTATGTGAATTCATAGACATGTTTGTGGACGAGATACCGGAATTACCTCCTAGAAGGTAAATGGACTTCTCCATAGACCTACTACTTGGTTCAACTCCAATATCAAAAGCACATTACCGAATGAGTTTACTAGAATTGATGAAATTAAAAATACAATTACAAGAATTGTTGGACAAAGAGTATATCAGACCAAGTGTTTCACTATAGTGGGCACCAGTCCTCTTTGTGAAAAGGAAAGATGGTACTCTAAGACTATGTATCGATTACAGACAACTGAACAAAATGACCATTAAGAACAAATGGCCCTTACCAAGGATAAATGATCTGTTCGATCAAGTAGGTGGGGGCAAGATCTTTTCAAAGTTGGATTTACGATCTGGTTATCATCAAGTGAGGATAAAAGATGAGGACATAAACAAAACAACTTTTCGAACAAGATATGGACACTACGAATTCGTAGTCATTCCTTTCATACTCACTAATGCACCAGCCACGTTTATGTGCCTGATGAATAGTATTTTCATTCAGTACATAGACAATTTCGTAGTAGTATTTGTCGACGATATTCTAGTCTATTCTAAAACAGAGGAAGAACATGATGAACACTTAAGAATAGTTTCACAAACATTGAGGAAACATAAACTGTACGCGAAATTTGATAAGTGTGACTTTTATCAAAAGGAAATAGAATATCTAGGACATGTAATTTTAGTAGAAGGCATTGTCATAGACCCTGAGAAGATAAAATCCATTATGGAATGGCTGGTACCTAAGGATGTAGAAGATATCTGGTCATTCATGGGAATCACTAGATATTACCACAGATTTATAGAAGGGTTTTCCAAGATAGCCTACCCTATTACATCACTACAAAATAAAGGGACCAAGTTTAACTAGTCACAGAAGTGTCAAGACAGTTTTAACAAACTGAAGGAATTATTGACAACTGCACCCATATTGAAGGTAGCAAACCCGGATAAAGACTTGACCGTATGTGTTGATGCTAGTAAAGAAGGACTAGGTGGTGTCCTAACTCAGGAAGGACACGTTATCTGTTATGAGTCCCGAAAATTAAAAGAACATGAGTGAAATTATGTCACTCATGACTTAGAATTGGCAACGGTAATACACACCTAAAAAATGTGGCGACACTACATAATGGGCAGAAAATTTCTACTATTGACAGATAATAGAGGTGTAAAATATTTGTTTAGCCAACCAGATATTAATGCAATACAAGAAATATGGCTAGCCTTCTTGAGTGAATTCGACTTTGAGGTTAGACATATCAAGGGTAAGGAAAACAAGGTAGCAGACGCTTTAAGAAGAAGAGTCCATGGGTTATTTGAGATAAATATCAGCAAGGCAGATAATGATCTAGAACAAAGAATAAGGACGGAAAGTATTAATGACGGAAATTACACTAAGATAATGGTATAATTACAAAACAGTATCGCAAACTCAGATAAACCAAATATAAGTATCGACAAGAAGGGGATAATACAATTTAAAAATAGACTTTACATACCAGATTCAGTAGAGTTAAAGTTAATAGTCTTGGACAAAGTGCATAGGAAACCGTATTCTGGCCATCCAGGATACCAGAAAACAATAACATCACTTAGAAAACTATTTTACTGGCCTAATATGAAGGGCGAAATAGTAGAATACTTGGCTAGGTGCCAAGACTGTTAGTAGGTTAAGGCCAAACACCAACATCCAGCCAGCCTATTACAGCCATTACCAGTACCGGAATGGAAATGGGAGACCATATCGCTGGACTTTATAACATGTTTGCCTAAAACTCAGAAAAAGAATGATTCTATCATGGTGGTAATCAATAAAATCGGTAATTCTGCACACTTTATTCCTATAAAGTCTACTTTTAATTCTATAAACATTGCTAAAATATTTATGAAAGAAATTTTTAGACTGCATGGTATTCCTAAAATGGTGATTTCAGATAGAGATGTAAAATTCACATCCGGTTTTTTTGGAAGGAATTGTTTGCAGGGCTAAATACTAATTTGAATTTCAGTACAAGTTATCCTCCACAAACGGATGGATAGTCCAAAAGGATAAACCAAATTATAGAGGATATGCTCTACATGTACATAAGAACAAAACTGAACAAATGGGAGGACTATATACACTTGGTAGGATTTGCATATAACAATGGGTACCAAACTTTGGCTAAGTTAAGCCCTTTCGAGGTACTATATGACAGAAATTGTACAACTCCAATTAGCTGGGATAACCCAACTAACAGACTCATGGTTGGACTAGAGATGCTCTAAGAAATGGAGAACATGGTAAGGAAGGTACAACAAAACTTTAAGGAAGCACAGGACAGACATAAGAGATATGTAGATCAGAAAAGAAGACACTTGGAATTTCAAGTGGGAGACCATGTTTATTTGAAGGTCAAAGCCCGAAAAATTTCATTGAAGTTAGGGAATTGTGCCAAGATGGCACCCAGGTTTTGTGGGCCCTTCGAGATACTAGCTCGAATTGGACCCGTAGCATACCAAATTTCACTCCCAACTAATCTAAGAATTCATAATGTATTTCATGTTTCTTTGTTGAAAAAGTATGTACATGACCCTACTCATATGATTGATTGGAACTTGGTGCAAGTGGAACCTGAAGTCGAGTTCCAGGTGGAACCCATGTGTATTTTGGACAAGAGAGAACTAGCACTTCAGAACAGAGTCGTCGCTCAGGTAAAGGTGCAATGGAAGCACTTTAGTCGTGAGGAGGCCACTTGGGAGTTGGAGGGAGATTTGTGGAAATATCATCCAATCCTATTCCAAGAAAGGAATGAACATTGAGGACAATGTTTTATTGAAGGGAAAAGGATGTGACATCCCCAAAAATAAAGTATTTTTGAAATTTAAAATTTGTTGGAAAATTATTTCGTTTTTAGTAAATTCGAATTTGGAATTTTTTTTTCCATTTATGGAAATTCTGAATTTCGAATTTGATAATTGCAATAAATTAATATGACTGTTGGATAGAGATTTGATTTGACCCATCTAACTATTTAACTATGACACTTATATGAAAACAAAATATTTTATATTAATTGCAGGAGGACAAATGGAACAACCATATTAAAAATCAATTGACCATGACTCCATGAGTGGGGAACATGTTGGAACTACCTCTAGGTTGATTGTAACAAGTGGAAAATCATAGATTTGGCCATTGGCAGCCCCTAAAAATTAAGGATTTAGAAAGCTACAAAAATTCCCAAGGGGGATGAAAGACCTAGGCAAAAAGGATTGTTTTATTATATAGCATATGTGAGGAGGTAGGATGTTGCCTAGTATGCTAGGAGAAAAGAGATTATTGATTTTTCTTTCTATTATGAACACTATTGATTGAGTCTGAGGCAAGAGGAATCTACTGGAGTTGAAGGACATTTCTGAGGAGGAGTTTTCCAAGTTTTCCCTCATGGATTCATGGTCAGGCTAGGGGGTGAATCGAGCAAGTAATTTGGCTGCCCTATTCTATGGTTGGGAGGAACGTGGTTGTTCCTTTTGTTTTCTAGCGAATTGACTCAGATATGTTATCCTAATCCTCCTCTGTTTAAATCATTACATTGTTAAATGGCTAGTGTAATGCATCTGTTAATTCTGAATTGATTAATATTATGGACAAATGATCGAATCGAATGATATTATCTCTGTTGTATCTTATTACTGGGTAAAAACTAATTTCCATCAATCCACTAGTTGCAAGAATATGCCTGGTTAATTCCTGAAAGAATAATTTATGTGGGTTAGTTTACTGTTGTATTAGAGTGAAAGTGGTAGGTGAATCCCCACAACCAAATGGTACTTACAGAATTGTACTAATTAAGTGTTCATTGTAAACGGGAATTGAATAATGAAAATATACATATATATAGACGTATGTTTACTTTCCTGTAGGTTATGATACACACATAAATATAATAAGTAAATGAGATCCCTTTCTTATACATATTAAATAATTATGATTTAATAGGGGATATCTGGGTATGCAAACACCTAGTATATAATTATGTATAGAAATAACCAAACGAATTGCAAAATTCTCTATAGGAAATTCTATAGTACATAGATTATAAATATTTCAATAGGTATTCATAAGAATTTGTAAGCCGACTAGGTCTAGTTAACTACATGTTAAAGTATTGGAATAAATTGGAAATAACACCATTTAACACAAAGGAAATTCTGGAACTAAATACAAAGGGCGTGATGGCCCCAAATGAAATCCAAGACATTTTGGAACCCTTAAGGTTTATATATGTTCTGGTAAAAATCACAATTTCATAAACAATAACATAAATCAGCTCTGTAACTGTAACAGTTTGATAAGTAATGAAATAAAAAAAAAAGGAGAAAACAATAGAATCTACTTGATTACAATGAAGTTGTTTGCCTTTAAGAAGTTACATTGATATCGGAATAAATTACTAAGCTTTGACAGTCAGAAATTTAATGGTTCTGTTTTTTTTTTCACTTTCATCATGCGACATACAAAGAGAAGAATACTGAGCCTTGAATAATTAGATACATGCAATCAAGAGCCCAGAATTAGGGTATGTCTGAACTATGTAGCTGTTGTAATTATAATTAATCTATATTGTATATTATTACAATAATTACTTTATTTCTAAATAGGAATCGATCTTCAAACTGGGTACATTACGGTCTCAGGCCGAGAAACTTCAACTTTTGCATCCAGGAAAATTAAATCCCGAAGGGTTTTGTTTTAAGGAACTCTAGTACCTTTTCCCACGAAAATATGGTCGAAGTTTCGAAGGTTCAGAGACTTCTATCCTATAAAGAAAACAAGAAATTGTCATTAGCATTTGGAATTGGATAGTAAAGTGTTTATATGAAGTGAATATAATTAAATCGTCGAGGTAGAAATACAAATCGGAATTATACTTAACTTGGTCATAGCACAGGTTGTCCCTCGCATCATAACAAAGGATTTCAAGCTTGAACTTGATGGGGAAAGGAAGCCGATATCGATTTGATGGGTTCTGTTAACTCCCAAAGTCAAACCGTCTTCTCGGTTGAACTTTGTAGAGGATTTCCTAAGCTAGTGGTCACATGCATGCTCAACTAGTTTTCTATTTTCATATTTCGATAAATTTCTTGATACTTGGTTTATTCAAAGGATG
>ML779285.1:893544-919613 GCA_009831015.1 Picea engelmannii
ATGTTGAATGTCTGAATGCTATACTCTGGTTTAGTCATCCCATTGATCCATTTTGATAAAAAACACCAAAAACATTGAGTTCTTAAGTTACCAAGCACCTCTGGTCTGCAACCACGGAGGGTTTCTTGGAGAGTTAACAGGTTCCTCGCAAAAACAAATTAGAGGCCCCATCATTAGGACGTATTTTATACAGCCCTCAAAAACTTACTCACCGAAGTAAAATAGAGAAAGACTGTTAGGGTTTAAATTAATCAAAAAATACAACATGAAACTCAATATGTACATCTTACCAAACCCAATAATCCAACAAAATAGAAATCATGATTTTTTCTTAATGATATAAGTGCAAGGAATTGTATTATCGTTTTATTATATTGCCCAATGTATTTCTTTAGAATCATTTTGGACATAGAGTTACCCTTTGTCTTACTTACTGAACGGAAATCCCTTTCATTTATCTCTCAAACTAATAGGTGGTCTTTCACGAGTTATCTTTTTCTCTCAGCATTCGAAGACTTGTTCTCGGCAGGACTCTATCCTAGCAAGTTTTTATTCGGAGATTATTACTATGGTGGAAATTTGTACAGGGGTTCAAAACCTAGATAATAGGAGTTTTGAAAGGGGTAAACTGAAAGACAAAAAGACGGATATGATGAAACCATCAATGAAGCACAACCCCGTAGCCCGCTAGATAGACTATGCCAGAATGTAGATATAGGAGTAACGAAAGTACACTAAAGAGGACCCGAAAGGGTTTGGAGTATTTCATTACTAAAGGGAATTTTCCCCAGTAACATTCATCACCAGGATTGTAAAACAACTAACAAGCCATAGGAAGTAAACTTTCAAAGGAGAATCATAGCCAGAGCTATAATAAAAAAATAACTCTTCCACTTTAAGGAAAGCTGAGTATTTCTTTCAAATTTTTTAAGGTTACAGGAGGGTCATGAACTTACCAGAGTGAACGGGTAGGGATGCTTGGTTTCCACCTGGTGGGTACCTCTATGCATTCAAAGCTTCCCTCATGAAGGAAATACAGAAGTGCTTGTGGGAATAGGAAAAACAAAAAGACTATGTGAATGCCATTGGAATGAATTTTAAACCTAAGAGCGCCCTTATTACACAGAGTAAAGGAGGCCAATAAGATGGAGGGTTCTGCCCATGTGAGGGGGATTAGTTGGCATGCGCCTATCGGCCAAGGGATCAAGTCAAGCCATTGTTTTTCTCACTCACACAAGAATTCATTAAAGGCCAGACCAGAGCTTTAACTCACGCCTATCGAGATTTTGACCTCACACTAAAGGTGCACGAACTAAGGAGGGTCCCCTCCCTACTTGACTAACTAGAAATCGTGAACTACTTCTGCGGTGAGACTTGTCAATATCTCATCTGAGGAGAACCATCGTGCAGTTGAGATATCACACAGTTTAGTTAGGGTTAAGAGAATTTGTTCGGATGGAGTCTCACAGTTATAAGCTCTTATATAAATAGCGACTGACAGATCGGTAACCAACCATGGGACTTAGTTTAGAAGCTTGGACTATAAAGAACAATGCTAGTACTTAGGTTAAGCCTAGAGCCATTTTTTTAAGGTAAGTATCCTGATTTACATTAGGTTGTAGATCATTTTTAACCTTGTCCCTTTTAAAAGAATATTGAGATCACTTTGCATATAAGTTTAAGAATTATTTTTTGGCATAGGGAAGAATTCTAGGATCATGAATCCTAAGTCCTCCATAGTCCAAGTTCAGTATAGTATATATATGATACGTATGAATGTTTGGAAGATTTAGGACTTATGGAATTGTTAGAGTAATGGGTGGTTATCTTTGCATGACCTGGATCCCTATGTGTTGTGTTGGATAAAAATGTCAACATGGATAACCATAATATAAGAAACTTATCAGAGTTTAGTAGTAGGGAAAATAGTGTCATCTTATCCTAAGAACGAATCTATCAAGTTAATTAGGATTAATGTTCTTGAGTAGAATTTTTTTTTATGTCAAAATTTATGTATATTACATGTGAACGCAGGTTTTCCTTGGTTCATCTCTATCATATCATAATTTTGATTCATGTAAATGGTGATTACCCTCTTAATTTACCCTATTTTTTGTTTAAAAATTTATCCAAGATGTCTAAAATGATCTAGTCCCATCATGCTACAACAAAAACAATCTTTTTCATTAAGGTTTGGTTAGAACATTAGTATTTTTCTCCTTAAATGAAGTCTAGAGATCTTCGGACTGGTTAATCCAATCCTTAAAACTAAAATTACAGTCAAATAAATACAAAACTGTCAAGGGGAAGAAACCTGTAAGAAAGAAACAAACCTCTCAAGACACTGAAGTTTTATTGAAAGAAGATTCATATGCAGTTAGGGTAACTTGGGCTAGCAAGAGAAAATTACAAACCCATCAAGATATTGGTGACTTACCTGTAGGTAAAGATCGTGATAATGACACTAATAGTCGAGGTAATAATCTTAAAATGAATGAAGACACTGACATCTATTCAGATCCAGATATAAAGAGGGAATTTGATGAATATGAAGATTACACCACAAGTCCAGTTCAGTCTCCATTCAAACAGAAACACCAATCTATAGGTAAGGTAATTACAAAGGGTAAACAATAGAGTAAAAAGAAAACACATGTACCTAAATTTCCTAGAATGAATTCCACTAGAGATGCCAATAAAGTTTGATTGAATTCAGAAGCAACGTTTCATCCTTCCATCAAGAAGGAGAATCTTATAATTATAGAAGATAATTCAAAGGATTCTAAGAATGAGATAAAAAACAGGGAGTGACATCTTATTTACAAAGAACATAGAAAGAATATGAGGAATTGAAGAAGAAACAAGAAAATGGAAAGTAGATTGCATAGTACTCCAGAAGACTCGTGACTAGAGAAACTACAAAATAAGGTTTAGTATCTAAATATGTGTTTAAGGGCACATATGCAATTTATTATGACTTAAATTATCTTCTTCCAGAAACCAGATATTCTGACAACATTGAAAGTGAAGAAATTAGTTCTTGTCTATATTCGAAATATGTGATTAAATTAAGAAAACCACAAGCTGCTGTATATCTCAATTTACCTGCCCCTGTAGAGGAATATCCATAATCTATAGTAAAAGCAAGGATGGAAAAATACATAGTAAAGGATCTACAGAGTATGATTAAGAAATTGAATAAAGAGAAATATTTTGTGAGAAATGGAATGTGAAACAACAAGAAAAGCTACAATATTTTAAAAGGAAAATAAAAGAACAGAAGGCATTTCTTAAAGAGGTAAGAGAATCCAATATAAGTTTATATTGGCATAATTTTGTGTTAACAACCCAGATTAAACAAAGAGACACCAGTGCTAGTGTAGTCATTATACCATGATGATTCAAGAAGACTTTCATTCAGTTTTGATTGTTAGATGCTATTTCTCAAAAAGTAAAGATGAAAAATTTGATTCATAATGCTTGGTTCAAATGAAAGATTTTGATATCTCAGATGGAACAACTCACCAAGATAGGGTTCCAATTTTTGTAGTATTTTCCAGTTTTGTAAAGCTATTTCCTAATCTATATTTCGATTGGTTGTTGATCCCTCTACTATATAGGCATTATAGGTGCTCGTTTGAACTATTTTTCCTTGTAAATAGGCACTGACATGATCCTATTACAAATTTGTAAACTAGAAAATAGGATCTACAGGAATTCTCTGTGTACTTTAAATAGATACAAGAAAGATTGTATGAGGGTTGATTAGTTGGGAATTCAAGGGACCTTTTTTTGGGTACAAAATCCACTGTAATACAGGTTCATATTCCATATTGATACTAAATGGAAAATGCATGTTGATGGTCAAATCCTCTTTCATATCTTATTCTATTTCTTTTCTTACCTGAATTCATTTATTTTGTTGCAATGCCTTTGATTTCTTGATTTTAAGTAACACAATGAACACTTTGTTGTTTTTTCTTATAATCAAGAGTGCCTTCAAGTACATGTTCTTGTTTATCAATGATATTTTGAAATAACAAACCCATATGGGAGTTGACAAACTAGATACTCTCATACATTCCCTTATTTATTTATATTATTTTCTGATCTATTAAGGTGACTACCATTTACTAAATAAGTGGAACATTTTCTTGCTTTTACATTTGAGTTATGTGTTTATTTTGAATCCTTGAACCAAATTTCAACCATTTTATAAAAACCTATTTAGAAAATACTTAAAACTACCATTGCAATAACCTGATGAGACCCTAGATTTCCCTCTCACAGGAATGTGTGACTTTAGGGACTAACTGAACCTATGACATATAACATGTAAGGGTCTTACCCTAACCTCCCTACCTCTAGGTACTTAATAGGTAGTAAATTATTGTATTAAGCTAACTTATTTTAGTAAGTTCCATGTTGGATGGGCCGAATCCACTAGTCTAACTAAGGTCCATGTTGGAAGGGCCTAATATACTCGTCCATGTAGTCGACCAATGCAATAGAGTAACTCAACTAAATATGTATTCAATAAGGTAGTTGAGATGGTAGACCAATCAAGGTAGTTATGACATTTACAACTACCTTCATTGATGTAATGTATAAATAGACAAAGATCAACGATCTAAAAGAGTTTGGATTGTTAACCATATATTAATAAAGACTACTTGTTGTTGTTTCTAGAATTAATCTCTATGTTTCTCTCCTCCTTTTATGTATGCATTCATGTATACTATTTTTTTGTATCTTATGGTTGAATGGAAGCATTACTCATAACCATTTTCATTATGTAATACCGCATATTATAGCATTGGTTTTGTTGCGGGTAGTGCATGTTCCAAGACTTTTAGAATAATTGCATGCATGCAATGAAATATGTTAAGTGAATAAGATTTTTTTGATCAGTGGCACAAAATATTGAAGAATATATTAGGATCTTTAGACACTTAGGAGTTAGTTAATATAAACTTGAACTAGTGCACCGTTAAGTAAAATGTGTTTCCTTAGTGTTTTTCCTTAGTATACTTTTGTAGTTATGTAATCCAATCTTATTGATACCTTCTATAAATTAAGTGTTTCAATGTTTCATATTCTCCTCAATAGTAAAGATTATATAGATCCATGTCTTAGAACTTGATTGGTCCATAATATCTATGTAAAGATAATGGAATATCATCTATTGATGATCAATTATGAGAAAATCATATGTAAGAAAAATTCTATTTGCATTAATATATCTTCTCAAGTGGTTCCATTGGATGGGGCCATGGTATAATTCCATCTTTAAGGGTTTTAACCATCTAATACATTGGTGTACTAATATGTGATATACTTTTGTGAGAAATTTCTTAAGGAGTTCAACTTATGTCAAAATACCATGTTTGTCGAATATGGTATCAAAACCTAGATGAAGATCATCTCCTATTATTTATCAAGATACTGAACCTATGTTGTTGCATGCATCAAATAAATTTTGTAGTACTCTATTTGATCTCAGTGGATATTGGTGGCCACCCACCTGTTCCAAATTCCAACTGGCTCATATTGACAATTTTGAGTTCAACACATTTCTCTATAATGGGGACACTTCTTTGTAATTATGGGTTCTTCACTTCTGAGGTTGTATGGAATCCCTACACAACATCCAGGTGGATATTGGTGGCCTCTCATCTAGTCCAGCTAGCCTATTTTGGCAGTTTTCATCTCAATACATCTTTCTATACATTCGGGGTCGTTTTGAGGCCATAAACAACATTTTTTTGGCTTTCCACAGTCAAATTGTTGATAGATTTAGAGTTTCATGACATAGTATGAAGTTCTCAAAAATAGCTTTCCAATGGGCTATAACACACCTAAAACAGAGATTGTATGAAAACGTTACAACCCTGGGAAGTTGATGTACTAACTTACCCCAACATGGCCAACATGACTTTTGGTGCTTCATATCCTACGGTTAAGTTTTTGGATGTCTAGGTTTTTTGCATCATCTTTATTGTAAAAAGGCCTTGAGAGCCACATTGTACTCATATTCTTGTAAATGAGCGTAACCATCACATATCTTCTTAGAGATAAAGTTGTCACCATTCTAGCAAGTCTTGCACTCTGTATTTTTATAGTCTCTGTACATTTCTTTCATTAATAGAAATAATGTATTGTTGTATTTATTTATTTCTAGAAATATTTATGTGTATTTAATTGAAATATCTTTTCTTTCATTTCATTCCGAAAATAATCTAGATCAGTGGTATCTTTTTATCATTTTTCAGTGCATGTCCTCAACAAGGTCCAACTATAACAAGTTGGGTCTCGATCTTGTCTCTGTTGAGGAAAATCACTCTTAGATACCTAAGAAACCCTGCATGGTTGAAGAAAATAAAAACGACGGAGACACATATTCTATTAACATGTTTCTAGAGAAAACTCTCGCGCGATAGAGGGATGAAATGATGGAGAATGTTTCCCACATTCTTCAACGCCTTTCGATAGAAACATGCACATCTTCATCAAGTGGCCACTTTGGAGGAAAATATCCCTTCAGTGTCCAAGCTAGCTTTGATATTCCCATATTTGAAGGTCAGATAGATGTGGATGCCCTAGAAAAATGGTTAAATCTGCTTGAAGGTTATTTATTTGTTCATAACTTTTTTGATAGGGAAACAATCACCTTAGAACTCTTCAAGGCTCTCCCGCATGTCAAACATTGGTGGGAAAATTACTTGGAGAAAAATTCCACAGAGGAATATGGAATATACGGGGCCAAGCCCACTTGGTATTTTTTGTGGATGCGGTCAAGGAACAATATTACCCTATTGATAACTATGAAGACTAGTACCTGAGATGGACCACACTGCAGCAAGAGAAGGGCCAAACAACGTTGGAGTTGACAAATAATTTCCATACCTTGCGTACAAATATGGTTATCAATGACTCTGAGTGGGATCTGGTTCTAAAATACCGTCGGTGTAAGGACCCCATCATTACATCTACAAGCGAAACAACAGTGCAATTTTTTTTTGACAAAAACAGCAGAACAACGACAATTATGGCTATATGACATAGCTGATGACGAGCACCATGCCCGTAGAAAAGGCAACAACAACTAAGACTCCACACATAGGCATAAGGGCAATGGGGTGAAACATGCCTAGAATAAAAAGGAGGAACGACTACCGGCCCGACACAAACATGACCACGCCTACAAGATAAGGGACAACATCCCCATTCTGATGCAATGACCTAGACAACAAGGACTATAACCTCTAGGCGAGCAAACCCAACACTTGAAGGCGTTCACCCCATGCGCCATAAACCAACAGGCAACACTTGAAAACACTCACACAAAACGCATTGACTCCGGCCAAGTTCTCCCTCACCGCTATCCCATAGGGCGCGCAATGATCCTCTCATCAAGAATCATGCCATTCCCAGGTGATAGATGCATCAATAACCTTGACGCAACCATAAGGTATCCAGATCGAGGACTCTAGATGAAACCAACTGGCTAGGAGCCGAGTTATTGACAAGATGACTACACCCACACCATAAAGTTACCCTAGCAATTTAATTACCTCATCAATCCAAATAATTGACAGGAATGAGCTAACCACTAAATATATATATAACAATCCTTCCATCGCAACCCAGCACTTAACTAGTCAATAACACATACAAGGAAGTACCAAGGATGAGTGTAGGTGCTTTAAACTAACAACAAAGAGACGCTTACAAAAACTAGTGCAACATTAGCATCAACCGAGATTATTATTCTTCCTATGTATACTTTGTATTTAGAGCTTGGATTCCCTTAAGAGAATTAGGAAGACTTATTCTTAACATGCAATAATATATACAAACATTATAAGGCTAAAATGTTGGGCATTAAGAACTCATATATAGAGTAAATCTTATTAAGCATGACACTTCCACCCTTCCTTGCATCCTTTTTATGACTTCCTTACATCTCTTCTTATGAATTGACAAATAAGCACACGTAAAGTCAAGGCTGCCATAAAAATCCACCTAAGGAATTGAGAAGTTAAACACCTATCAAAAGAAATATGTAAAGTCCTTAGTACCCCACTTACATACTCAATTATAAGGAAACCAAGGAATAACAAATCTTAACTCCTTATTTAAATATAACCATTTTATGACATTTTCATAATTTCCCACCCATGATATTTTTAGACTAAATATCCACAGGTCACTCATTAGTTAATTTAAAAATAAATTTAAGGTGACATCTAAATGATATTATATACGGGAGTCATCACTCCCTTTTTACTTCCTTTATCCATGATTTCCAAAGAGGAAATCATTACATATTAAATAGTTCATACCCTTATCCATGATGTTCCCAAGAGGAAATCATTATATATTAAATAATTCATAGACCATCTAAGATAGGGATTCATGTACAAGGTTTACCTCCATACTCACTCTAAAGATATCCTTTGTTATCACTGTAATTCAAGAGCGGAGTTACTATTTTTAGGGATAGACCAACAAGAACTAACTATTCACCTCTCCTTACACGCTTAACTGTATCAATGAATATCTAAAGGGTCAATAGTTAAATAAGATATGCTATCTATCAATTATTATAATGCAGGTATATTAAATACAAATTTTGTTGTCTGTTAACATTGAGGTCTATGGATTATTATTATATTGTTGATATATATTGCCTTCTATCAAGTAGGATAACGCTGGTATGATATAAAAAGAAACGCATATAAAGCAGGATATTATAACGTTGGTGTATTATAACGCATATATTGTAGGTATAGCATATAACGCTGGTAAATTATAACGCAGGTAAATTAAATACAATTTTGCTGTTATTATATATAATAAAAACGCAAACAAAAGCATGGTAAACAAATGGTCAATCACAAGAGAAAACGCAGTCATTCGCAGGGTAAATACTCGGTCCACGTGACAACCGAACGTTGCCAGCCACAGAAACAACCGCAATCATTCAAGAAGAAAATTTGTTGCCATTCAAGGCATGAATTCACCTTAAATTCGCTGTCGTTTACGGTGTGGGGTCTGGGTGAATGCCTGGTAAAAGAAATTTAACACACTATCACTTCAACACGCTACAAATTTATATGATCGGTAATAAGATAAATTTCAATTCGCTATTCTATGATCTGAACCACATATTCGCTATTCATGTGATAAATCATAATATAGCTGCTGGTAAAACTGGCAATCGCTACACTAAAATTGTCGTCTGGTTTATACGCAAAAAACCCTTAAGAAAGTGCATTCAACGCTATCCTAACGCAATATAAATGCTTGTCAAATTTGATTGTATTATTACAACAACAAAACTATAATACCACGGTAAAAGGGTAATAGATATATCAGATCATTAAGTTTGCGGTCATAGGAGATAAAATTTGATGTCAAGCGGAATAATACAATAGAAATCAACATATAAAAAGGTTGTTGTCATACACAGCGTTCCACCCAACAGTTACCACCCAGCCATAGTATCACAATCCCAAACGAGCTGTTCACTGAATCTATAAGATCGCAGAGGTTACTTGATTAAAAAAATAGACAAAAATAAGAGAAACGCAAAGATCCAATGGGGAAATTCATTGAAAGGATCACAAAGATTCTATCAGCCAAAGAGCAGAGATAAACCAACAAGGACGCGAAGAAATCCAAACGACAGAAGTACTTTTCGCGAGAAGGCACAAGACAAAACAATCAACCAAGGACAACAATAGAGGTAGAAGGTTGACAAGAATATCCTTCACTCATCATGCTCGCACAGAAAAGAAGGGCGTTGAGATCTATAGGTCTATTAACGCCGAAGCAATGACCGTAGATCAGGCTCCTCGCCGACTGCTCAGGCAAGGACTGAGGAGCTAGGGACGAAGGGCGAAACAACCAATATGGTCACAATCAACACCACAGAGCGGTCACGACATGCGGGAAAACAAAGGCCATGGAAACCAATCAATCAATCATCTAGGCCATAAAAATTGAGTCCTGAATCTAGACAACTAGTTTACCTACCCAAAATAAACATACAGATCCAAATCATTAATCCTACAACAATCTACCAGACAAACGAGGAAAGCGTACAGTTTCCTGATCGCCTTCTCTGAGTGGATGTCCCGCACGTTCTGTGCAATTCCCACTTGCCAACCAGCGAGACTTCACCGGTACCTCCTAGCCAATGCTAGGGGTACTCTTCTTCCCCCTTAGCCCCCCTAGCCGCAAAGGGGCCACACACATTATCCAGAGATTTCAACTAGCTCCCAGCTCGCCTTGCAAGGCTGAGCTACCACTCCTCACAGAGATGGGTATCCCAACTCCCACAAGTTAAGTCAGTCAAGTAGATATTTCTGCAGCGTAATGTTACGCAAACATAAGAAGATCCAATCTCCATCTCCTCCCTTCACTATATAGAGTTTCGTGGTTCTTTACTTTCCTAAAATGTCGTTTAGTTAAGTTTTTAAAATCTAATTCCTAAAAATTCCTCCCCGTACAAGTGTCACCCATCCCCTTCATTCCTTCATAAATTAATTTCTTTAATTAATTAATTATCTTTATTTCCCTCACCCACCTAGAGTTACTCCTAGAATCACTCCTAGGTGTCCCCAAATTCTCTTACTGGTTTTAATGGCTTTCTTCATTATTAAATTGCTAGTTCAATTTAAATTAGAAAGCTCTTAAATGGTAGATACTTTACTAACTTTGACTTTCCGCTTTTTCCCTTATGCTCCCTTTTTCCCTTTTTATGTTTACCTCTTTTCCTAGTTTCCTAATATTTTAGATTTTTCCCCTTTCCCCTTTTTAATTAGAACGCAAGAAGGTAGGTGTGGAAATCAACCATTTTTCTCGTTTCTCATTTAATTAATATATTTTAAATTATCAAAAATAATAAAACAATTAATTCCCTTTTTTTTATTTTTTTTATAAAAAGGATAAAATTTTACCACTAGCATAATTTAGACCTAGACCTTAATTTTCGTGATGGGCGACATTTTATTAGGGAAAATGTCTTTTTAAAATTCTTATCACATTGTTCATCCTAAGGCCATCTAGTTTCATTCATTTATCAATAACAATGTGACGTGCCCTTCAGGACGCACTAGGTGCTCCAAAGGTGCCACTCGCCTCATTTATTTCCTTGCACGATATGCCCTTTAGGATGCACTATGTGCTCCAAGGGTGTCACTCGCCTCTTTCCATTTTTATTGTGCAACATGCCCTTTAGGATGCACCACGTGCTCTAAGGGTGTCACTCGCTTCTTGACTGACTTGGTAGAGATCAAAAACCCCTGGAGTCAATATTCTGCCAAGTGAACTTGTGGGAGACTAATGGCCTCTAAGGAATAAGACCCCTGCCTTATTGCGCGCCCCTTAGAATCATCGTGAGCAACTATCGCAGTCTACCCTCATGGCATCATGAGTCCTCTCAAACTAGGTAAATGTTAACCTACAATTCGAGCTACGACAAAAGTGCTAGTAGGTTGTGGCAGGCCTACTATCCACACCTCTCCCTCAACATCTCTGGTAGTCGTCCGTGACCCCTTTACTTCACATGTGAGTCTAGTTGACAAGCTATCGTCAGCCTGCATCATCAACAAATCATGTCAGAATATATCCATATCATGTCATTTAATCAGATGCACTAATATCACAGTAAAACAATCAAGCCCCAATGGTACACTCCCTAACTCGATCTGGAGTCCAAGGGGTTCAATCGATGCCTCAACATCCTCGAGGTCTAAAATCCTGCACGCTCAGTAAGACCGAGTCAATAGCACCTATCTATGTCAATGCAGTTAAACCATGTCATCAACCCATAATGCCTCATACTCAAAATCAAATGTTTTAATAGCATAAAAATCCATATCACTTGCGAGCAAGTGTCCTCTAAGAATAAGTTCGCTCAGTGTGCCAGAGAGGGATGTTACATACACACCGTCCTTCTCTAAACTTCGTCCCAAAGTTTCATAGTAAAAATGCCGAAATAAGTGTATCACAGTATCATAAGTCTATCTATCAAACAAAAATGGAAACTATTGGTGCATATCATATGCGTCCTCCAAGGTCACCGAGTGCAGACTATAGTTGTCCCACTGGAGCTTGACCTGATCTACTGTTCGACGTCGTAGCTGTCGAATGTGATTATCCAATATGCATATCGACTCAGCCGTGAGCACACCCTCATCTGACACCGCAAGGTACTCAAGTCAAAACATGTGTAGGATCACAAATCATAATGTCTCAAACAAAGATGTGAAAGACATCGTGCATGCGCCTAAAGAATTAGGGAAGGCTAGTCATTAGTCCACAACCTCTCCTTTCCACAATCTCATAGGATCCCACGAACCTACGAGATAGTTTAGCCCCTTTTCCAAATTTGATCGAACTCTTATCCAGTTTTCACTACAAAAATACTCGATCGCCACATCGTAACTACTGTTGACATGACGTGCATCGACATAACTCTTTTGTCGATCCTACGCTTCCTTGTTCCTTTGTCTTATAGTTTTTATTTAATCTTCCAATTCTTGGATTGCTTCCCATCCCACCAAGAAGCTATCCTCAAGCTCATCCCAACTCAAAGGCATCCGACATGGTCGCCCGTAAAGAAACTCGAAACGGGCCATCTTAATGGTGCTTGATAGCTATTGTTATAAGCGAACTCCACTAGTGGCAAGAATTATTCCCAATGCTTTTGTTGGTCCATCACGTACATGTGCAACATGTCCTCCAAGGTTTGGTTCGTTTGTTCGTTCTTCCCATCGGTCTCCGAGTGATACATTGTACTAATGTTAAGTTGGGTTCCTAAGGCCTCTTGGAAACTCGTCCAAAATCATCCAGTAAACACTGATCCTCAATCAAATATAATCCTCCTAGGCACTCCATGTAGTCTCACAATCTCACTGATGGAAACTCTAGCTATGTTAGGTGCCTGATATGTCATACGCATAGGAATAAAGTGAGCACTCTTCGTCAGAGTGACTACTAATACAAAAATTGAGTTGTGTCTCCTTGCCATCAGTGGCAATCCAACAAAAAATATCCATCAAAATAACCTCCCATTTCGATTCCGGAATAGTGTGTGGCTGTAGTAATCCTGCTAGGTGTCTATGTTCATCCTTCACCCGTTGATATTCTAAACATCTGGCCACATAGTTAACTATATCTACCTTCACTCCCTTCCAGAAGAATAAGGGTTTAAGGTCTGCCCTCATCTTCGTGACTCTTAGGTGAGCCATGTAAACTGCTCTATGAGCCTTGCTCAGGATCAAACTCCTCAACTTGTCATTCGGTGGTATGCAAATCCAATTTTTAAACCTCAATAAACCATCGCTATCAAACAAAAATCCTTCAAGTCATGGTACCATCATTGTGTTTTGTCCGATAAAATTCTCGACCTCTTTGTACCAGTCATCTTCACGCTGTAAAGTTAAAGTCCTTTCACGTAGATTCGTCTGAAGAGGTAGCACTGAAAAGATGCTTGGTCCCTGACTCAATGCATCCGCCACTCGATTCACCATTCCCTTTTTGTAAGTAATCTCAAAGTTGTACTCACTAAGAAATTCCGACCAACATCGTTGTCATGCGTTCAGGTCGCTTTGCATAAAGATGTGTTGTAGTCCACAGTGGTCAGTCTTTAGTTCAAATTTTTATCCAACAAGGTAGTGTCTAACGAACTTCAAGGCATATACGATGGCTAACAACTCCAAATCGTGTGTCACATAGTTCTCCTCATGCCTTCTCAGTTTCCTCAAAATGTAAGCGATCACTCATCCGTCTTTCATCAAGACTCCACCTAAGCCTTCCTTGGATGCGTCATTGCATACCAAGAAGTCCGCGTCCATGTCCGGGACCTTTAGTATGAGTGTTGTTGTCAACAACTCCTTGAGCCTCTAAAATGCTTCCGTGCATTTCTCGGTCCAATAAACTTCATGTTTTTCTTCTGCAATTCCGTGATCGGATTTGCTATCTTCGAAAACCCCTCGACGAACCGTATATAGTATCCTACAAAACCCATGAAGCTATGCACTTACGGGACATTCGTCGGCGCAGGCCATTCCATGATAGCCTCAAACTTTGCTGGATCCACGACGATTCCTTTTCCGAAGATGACATGCCCTAAGTAGTGAATCTTCGATTGATAAAATGAGCATTTGGACAACTTCCCACACAATTTGTTCTCTCGTAGACACTGTAGTACAAAGTGCAAGTGCTCTTCATGCTCCTTCATCGTCCGAGAGTAGATCAAAATATCGTCAATGGATACTTGGACGAACTCGTCCAAGTACTCGCGGAACACCCCGTTCATCAAACTCATAAATACCCCTGGGGCATTTGTCAGTCCAAACGGTAAAATAGTAAACTCGTAATGTCCAAACCTCGTCTTAAAGGCGGTCTTAGGGACATGATCTTCCTTGATCCGTAACTGGTGATACCCTGATTGAAAATCGATCTTGGAGAACACTGTCACACCCTTCATCTGATCAAATAGATCATCAATCTTCGGCAATGGATACTGAATCTTGATCGTTGCCTTGTTTAATTGACGATAGTCAATGCAGAGCCTCCACGACCCATCCTTCATTCGTATGAAAATAACAAGCTCACCCCACGGTGACACACTTGGACGTATCAGTCACTGGTCCAACAATTGTTTTAATTGCATTCTCAACTCCGGTAACTTCGGGGTCGACATCCGATAAGGTGTTCTAGCTATCAGTTCAGTTCTTGGTTTTAGGTCTATAGTAAACTCCAATTCCCTCTTTGTAGTCATCCAAGGTAACTCCTTCGGAAAGACGTCTGCAAAATCTCTCACCACTGGAAGGTGCTCTAGACCTTCCACCACTCCCTTCTTGTTTAATGCAAGGATCGCATAAATCTTGCACCCCTTGTGCATGCTCTTCCGTAGCTGCAAAGAAGAGATGAAACTCAGGGAAACTCCCTAGTTCCGACCTGCAATCACATGTCTCTGTTCCTCATCATCAACCAAGCTCAACCGTTTCTTCTTACAGCTTAGTATTGCCTCATGCGATTCCAACAAGTCCATTCCAGTTACGACATCATAAGATCCTAAGATCGTGACGTAAAGGTTGGCCCTGGTGACAAACTCTCCCAGGTTAAGGATACAGGTCATAACCCTTCCTCCAACCTTCTATTTGGCTCCCAAAGCCATCTCTACAAAGCTGAACTCATCATGTTCAACTGTCTCTACTTTAATCCTTTTTAACGTGTCACCAAAATGTAACTCTCGGTAGCACCGAGATCAATAAAAAACTAAGCATCTGGTTAGCGACGGTTCCTGAGGTATCGAGCACAGTCAACTGGTGCTCTGCCTATTGGTTATTCACTGCTGCATGATTCCGATGGGCCTTGCCCAAATCTCCCATGGTAGTGGGTACGACTGATCCAGATGCTCTAGTCCTCTTCATTGGGCAGTCATGCTGGAAATGTGGCTCCCCACATTCCAACATACTTTCTTCAGTCTAGTAATCTTGGTACCTAAAGTAGAAGCTGAATTCCAACGCTAAGCCCAACACAAACTCGTTGACCTTAATTTTCTGGGTAAAAAGGCGTAGAGCATATCAAAGCAGCTCCAAAATGGGCCTCGTACTCGGGTGTCGTGCGGCTACCTTGTCGCAAGGCATAGAACTCGTTGAGTTGATGCTCAACGAATTCCTTAGAAATATACCTCTCTTGGAACCGTCCCTCGAACAGTTCCCATGACATGTCATCAACGACCATGTTCAAAGTGGAAGGAGTATCTTCTGCCATAGAAGAGCATTCCCCTTCAGTTGAAACACCGCTAAGTAGACCTTCATGCTAGAGGTCATGATCACAAAGCATGAAGCAAAACACCTTTCTCTACAACCATGCCTCGATGGCACAACCATCTGCGACACTCGTGGACTCGAGAACTCAACTCTCTCGAGTTCTTAGTGGATTCTAACGGTACTAGCTAAGGCGCGTGGTGGACCCTCAGGGGTATAGGTTCCCTGGCCTCATCTCAGTACTGATGGTGAATCAAGGCCTTGACATTACCTGGAAGGGCCTTGTCAGACCACCATCATCCCTTACTGCAAGCGAATCTAGCCCAAGGACTTGTTCCTCCCCTTGGGGGTCAAACTCCGAGGGTGCGAAACTACTGGAGGTGTCACGCTTCCATCCACGATACATCACAGTGAATCTCTACGGTGTCATCTAACTGTGCTTATTCCAAGGGCAAGTTAAATTTTTAAATAGCGTTAGGTTAAGACTCAATAGTTTACTACAGTGGAAAGCATGGCGATCCATAGTCGTAGGGTTGAACCCGCTCTGATACTATATGTAATGACCCCATTGTTACGTCTACAAGAGAAACAACAGTGCAATTTTTTTTTGACAAAAATAGGAGAACAACGACAATTACGGCTAGACGACACAGCTGACGGCGAGCACCATGCCCGTAGAATAGGCAACAACAACTAAGACTCCACACACAGGCATAAGGGCAACTGGGCGAAATATGACTAGAACAACAAGGAAGAATGACTACTTGCCTTACACAAACACGACCACACCTACAAGCTAAGGGATAACATCCTCTTTTCGACACAACAACCTAGACAACAAGGACTAGAACATCTAGGCGAGCAAACCCAATGCTTGAAGGCATTCACCCCATGTGCCATAAACCAACTGGCAATGTTTGACAACACTCACATAGAACGCACCCACTCTGGCCAAGTTCTCGCTCACCACTATCCCATAGGGCACGCCATGATCCTCTCATCAAGAATCATGTTGTTCCCAGGTGATAGACGCGTCAACAACCTTGGCGCAATCATAAGGTATCCAGATCGAGGACTCTAGATGAAACCAACTGGCTAGGAGCCGAGTTATTGACAAGAGGACTACACCCACACCATAAAGTTACCCTAGCAATTTAATTACCTCATGAATCCAAATAATTGACAGGAATGAGCTAACCACTAAATATATATATAATAATCCTTCCATAACAACCCAATACTTAACTAGTCAATAACACATACAAGGAAGTACCAAGGATGAGTGTAGGCACTTTAAACTAACAACTAATAAAAGGTCACAAAAACTAGTGCAACATTAGCATTAACCCAGATTATTATTCTTCCTATGTATACTTTATATTTAGAGGCTGGGTTCCCTTAATAGAATTAGGAAGACTTATTCTTAAAATGCAATAATATATACAAACATTTCAAGGCTAAAATGTTGTGCATTAAGAACTCATATATAGAGTAAATCTTATTAAGCATGACACTACCACCCTTCCTTACATCCTTTTTATGACTTCCTTACATCTCTTTTTATGAATTGACAGATAAACACACGTAAAGTCAAGGCTGCCTTAAAAATCCACCTAAGAAATTGAGAAGTTAAGCACCTATCAAGAGAGATATGTAAAGTCCTTAGTACCCCACTTACATACTCAATTATAAGGGAACCAAGGAATAACAAATCTTAATTCCTTATTTAAATATAACCATTCTATGACATTTTAATAATTTCCCACCCATGATATTTTTAGACTAAATATCCACAGGTCACTCATTAGTTAATTTAAAAATAAATTTAAGGTGACATCTAAATTATATTATATAAGGGAGTCAACACTCCCTTTTTACTTCCTTTATCCATGATTTCCAAAGAGGAAATCATTACATATTAAATAATTCATACCCTTATCCATGATGTTCCCAAGAGGAAATCATTATATATTAAATAATTCATAGACCATCTAAGATAGGGATTCGTGTACAAGGTTTACCTCCATACTCACTCTAAAGATATCCTTTGTTATTACTGTAATTCAAGAGTGGAGTTACTATTTTTAGGGATAGACCAACAATAACTAGCTATTCACCTCTCCTTACACGCTTAAGTGTATCAATGAATATCTAAAGGGTCAATAATTAAATAAGATAATGCTATCTCTCAATTATTATAATGCAGTTATATTAAATACAAATTTTGTTGTCTGTTAACACTGAGGTCTATGGGTTATTATTAGATTGCTGATATATATTGACTTCTATCAAGTAGGATAACGCTGGTATGATATAAAAAGAAACGCATATAAAGCAAGATATTATAATGCTGGTGTATTATAACGCATATAATGCTGGTATATTATAACGCAGGTAAATTAAATACAATTTTGTTGTTATTATATATAATAAAAACGTAGACAAAAGCATGGTAAACACACGGTCAATCACAGGAGAAAACGCAGTCATTTGCAGGGTAAATACTCTATCCACGCGGGAACCGAACGTTGTCAGCTACAAAAACAACCGTAATCATTCAAGAAGAAAATTCATTGCCATTCGAGGCAAAAATTCCACTTAAATCCGTTGTCGTTTATGGTGTGGGGTCTGGGTGAATGCCTGGTAAAATAAATTTAACACGGTATCACTTCAACACGCTACAAATTTATATGCTCGGTAATAAGATAAATTTCAATTCGCTATTCTATGATCTGAACCACATATTCTCTATTCATGTGATAAATCATAATATAGCTGCTGGTAAAACCGACAATCGCTACACTAAAATTGTCGTCTGGTTGATACACAAAAAACCCTTAAGAAAGTGCATTCAACGCTATCCCAACGCAATATAAATGCTTGTCAAGTTTGATTGTATTATTACAACAACAAAACTATAATACCACGGTAAAAGGATAATAGATATATCAGATCATTAAGTTTGCGGTCATAGGAGACAAAATTTTATGTCAAGCGGAATAATACAATAAAAATCAACATATAAAAAGGTCGTTGTCATGCACAGCGTTCCACCCAACAGTTACCACATCCATAGTATGACAATCCCAAACGCAGCTGTTCACCGCCGTCACAAGCAGATTATTAAATTCACAGAGTATAAGTGTTAAATGCAGAATAATTAACCGATAAGGCTGTCATTTAAATCTATAAGATCGTAGAGGTTACTTCATTAAAAACACAGAAAACAATAAGAGAAACACAAAGATCCAATGGGGAAAGTCATTGAAAGGATCACAGAGTCTTTATCAGCCAAAGAGCAGAGATAAACCAACAACGGCGAGAAGAAATCCAAACACAGAGGTACTTTTTCGTGAGAAGGTTCAAGACAAAACAATCAACCAAGGAAAACAATAGAGGTAGATGGTTGACAGGAACATCCTTCACTCATCATCCTCCCAAAGAAAAGAAGGGCGTTGAGATCCATAGGTCTATTAACACCGAAGCGATGATCGTAGATCAGGCTCCTGACCGACTGCTCAGGTGAGGACTGAGGAGCTAGGGATGAAGGGAAAAACAACCAATATGGTCACAATCAACACCACAGAGAGGTCACGACATGCGAGGAAACGAAGGTCATGGAAACCAATCAATCAATCATCTAGGACATAAAAAATTTAGTCCTGAATCTAGACAACTAGTTTACCTACCCAAAATAAACATGTAGATCCAAATCATCAATCCTATAACAATCTACCATGCAAACGAAGAAAACAAACCGTTGCCTGATCGCCTGCTCTGAGTGGACGTCCTGCACGCTCTGTGCAACTCCTACATGCCGACTGGCGAGACTTCATCGGTACCTCCCAGCTAATGCTAGGGGTACTCTTCTTCCCCCTTAGCCCCCCAGTCGCAAAGGGGCCACACACACCCTATCCAGAGATTTCAACTAGCTCCCAAATCACCTTGCAAGGCTGAGCTACCACTCCTCACCGAGATGGGTATCCCAACTCCCACAAGTTAAGTCAGTCAAGTAGATATTTCTGCAGTGTAACATTATGCAAATAGAAGCAGATCCAACCTCCATCTCCTCCCTTCATTATATAGAGTTTCATGGCTCCTTACTTTCCTAAAATGTCGTTTAATCAACTTTTTAAAATCTAATTCCTAAAAATTCCTCCCTGTACAAGTGTCACCAATCCCCTTCATTCCTCCATAAATTAACTTCTTTAATTAATTAATTATCTTTATTTCCCTCACCCACCTAGAGTTACTCCTAGAATCACTCCTAGGTGTCCCCAAATTCTCTTACAGGTTTTAATGGTTTTCCTCATTATTAAATTGCTAGTTCAACTTAAATTAGAAATCTCTTAAATGGTAGCTACTTTACTAACTTTGACTTTCTGCTTTTTCCCTTATGTTCCCTTTTTCCCTTTTTATGTTTACCTCTTTTCCTAGTTTTCTAATATTTTAGATTTTCCCTCTTTCCCCTTTTTAATTAGAACTCAAAAAGGTAGGTGTAGAAATCAACCCTTTTTCTCTTTTCTCATTTAATTAATATATTTTAAATTATCAAAAATAATAAAACAATTAATTCCCTTTTTATTTATTCATTTTGTATATTTATTTTATAAAAAGGATAAAATTTTACCACTAGCATAATTTAGACCTGGACCTTAATTTTCGTGATGGCCGACAATTTAGTAGGGAAAATGTTTTTTTTTTTTTAATTCTTATCACATTATTCATCCTAAGGTCGTCTAGGTTCATTCATTTATAAATAACAACGTGACGTGCCCTTCAGGACGCACTAGGTGCTCCAAGGGTGCCACTCACCTCATCTGTTCCGTTGCACGATGTGCCCTTCAGAACGCACTACGTGCTCCAAGGGTGCCACTCGCCTCTTTCCTTTTTTCTTGCATGACATGCCCTTCAAGATGCACCACATGCTCCAAGGGTGTCACTCACCTCTTGACTAACTTGGTAGACATCAAAAGCCCCTGGAGTCAATACTCCGCTAGGTGAACTTGTGGGAGACTAAGGGCCTCTAAGGAATAAGGTCCCCGTCTTATTGCAAACCCCTTAGAATCATTGTGAGCGACTGTCGCAGTCTACCCTCATGGCATTGTGGGTCCTCTCAAATTAAGTAAACGTTAACCTATAGTTCGAGCCACGGCAGGAGTGCTAGTAGGATGTGGCAGGGTTGTTATCCACACCTCTCCCTCAACATCTCTGGTAGTCATGCGTGAGCCCTTTACTCCACATGTGAGTCTGCTCGGAAAGCTATCATCAGCCTGCATCATCAACAAATCATGTCAGAATATATCCATATCATGTCATCTAATCAGATGTACTAATATCACAGTAAAACAATCAAGCCCCAATGGTACACTCCCTGACTCGATCTGGAGTCCAAGGGGTTTAATCGATGCCTCAGCATCCTCGAGGTCATTGCAGTTAAACCATGTCATCAACCCATAATGCCTCATACTCAAAATCAAATGTTTAAATAGCATAAAAATCCAGATCACTTGCGAGCAAGTGTCCTCTAAGAATAAGTTTGCTCAGTGCACCAGAGTGGGATGTTACCAAGCTCTGCATAGGTACATACAAACCAAAATGGATTTCCTAAACATATCATCACTCGAATTTTCCTATCGATATGCTGTCAAAATTGATAGAAATTTGGGCACTAGAAAAAATAGGAGTTCAGGTTTGCAAATCCACAACAACCAAATCACGATAAAGATGACCCTACCAAACAGGCTCCCAAAAACCATTCCAAGACACAGGACAATAGGTGTAAGGGAAATACAAAGAATGAAAATAGGAAGTGGTGTGACTTCCACAAAATCCCCTGGCACAACACCAATGAATGTCACTCAAAACAATCATTGGTGTCTGATATCAAAGACAAGGAACTGAACCCTGATTTAGAATATGATCCAGAAAATAATCAAAACAGACAGATCATCGACGCATACCCCACTGCTATTTTTTATACCAAAATAATTCAAACAAAAGAACCAATAGACGATGAAGAGGACGAGCACATCTTCCATTCAAAAATGTGGGTGAAGGGGACCCTGTTGCATTTGATTGTTAATAGCAGAAGCTTGAAGAAGCTCATCTTAGTTGAGGTCTTCAAACAGTTGGGGTTGTTGAGAACACCACACTCACAACCATACAACATCGATTGGCTTCACCAGGGACAATATCTCTGTGTCAACCAACAGTGATGCATGTCCTATGGAATCCAATGCTTCAAGGATGAGGTAGTATGTGATGTTTCCCCTCTTGATGTCTGTGGTGTTTTTTTGGGACAACCATATATGTGGAAACGTCATGCTATTTATGAGTATCGATCTTGTAGTTTCATTATTACTCAGGGGTCAGATCTATAGGATACCAAAGATATTTTCGCCTATTGTTCCACAAAAATAGTGTCGCAAGGTAATATCTCATATTGTAAAATTCAGCCTCTTCACAATCTATTCAAAGGATGTACAGAAGGCGACTGCAACCACTGAAACCTTAACACCTTCTATATAGTAGAAGAAGATTAAAAAATAGAAAGAATATAGTGTTTCTTCACCTATGATGGTGCCTACATAATGCCCCATAAACCCATATACAACAATTTGGTGGATCAAATTCAACCCCTCCAGCAACAGGTTTGTGACAGCCTTCCACAGAACAAGCATTGTAGCTTCTCCAGCAAGGTACACAACTCACCAAGATTCAGATTAAACAAACACTTTCCTCTCTTTCCCGGGCACTCAACTTAATGGAGACCATTACTTCCTAAGTGGGGAGGACTGATCCAGGTGGATATTGGTGACCACCCACCTGTTCTAAATTCCAACTCACTCATCTTGCCAGTTTTAAATTCAACACGTTTCTTTGTAATGGAGACACTTATTTGTAATTATGATTTTTGCACTTATAAGGATGTCTTGAGTCCCTACATGGAATCCAGGTGGATATTCCTGGCCTCCCATCTATTCCAACTAGCCTATTTTGGAAATTTTCATGTCGATACATATTTATGTACTTATGGGATTGTTTTAAGGCCCTAAAAAATAGTTTTTGGGATTTCCATAGTCAAAGTATTGAAAAAGTCAATTTTTGAGAGCATAATATGTATTTCTCGAAAATAACTTTCCAACAAGCTATCACACGCCTAAAACAAAGATCGCATGCAAACGTTACAACCCCAGGAAGTTGATCTACTAACTTGCCCAATGGAGCCCACATGACTTTTTGCGCTTCAAATCTTAGGGTTATGTTTTTGGATGTCTACGATTTTGGCATTCATGTTTATTGTAAAAACTCCTTCATATCCTCATTGTACTCATCTTCTTGCAAATGAGCCTAGCCATCACATCTCTTCTGAGAGATAAACTTGCACCCATTCTAGTGAGTATTTCACTTTGTATTTTTAGAGTCTCTGTACATTTATTTCATTAATAGAAATCATGTATTGTTGTATTTCTCTATTTCTGGAAATATTTATGTGTATTTCATTGTAATATTCCTTCTTTCATTTCATTCTGAAAATAATCTGGATCATTATTTCTATGCATCTTTAAGCTGAGCAAGTTTGATCTAGATTGTATAATTGCATTATTTTACATCTATCTCAATGCTTTCATAGTGGAAAAAATTGGAAGAATCAGTTTGGATGGTCATTTTAATTTTAGGTCCCAGTTTCGAAAATCAAGGTTTTAATCCTTTCAGAGGCATTCTGAGGCATCAAATGTAATGTTTTGGGGTAAAAACGTTTCTATAATAATCTTGGACCTGTTGAGGCTATTCTAGATATTGATACATTTCCAATGGTGAAAACATCTTGTCAATCTGAGCTTGTATGTAAAATTTATGCCTATTGTAAGTTGAGCTACCATGTTGACCATCATTGTATGAGTGGATGTCATGTTAATTCTCATTACTCATGCATATGGGGCTAGCCACATATGAAATTTCAATAATATTATGGAAGGTTCAAATACTTATCACAATTGGAGGTTGAGGAAGTCAAAACTCTACCCATAGATGTCTGTCGGGCATTGTCAAATACCACACCACTGGGAGGAGAAGGGGTTCCATTCTTTAGCATTATGTTGTTCCATAATTGAGAAAATCACCCGGGACGGGTATTTTGAGAGTGTAATAGACAAGGAGAGATTTTGTAGCAACTATATAGGCCATAGAGTTAAAGGTAACTCCATAGAGAGTGTCTCTTTCTTTGTAATTTCATTTCAAGAGAAGAGAGTAGATTGTCCTCACCTTTTATACATATTTTCTCCCATATGGAAATTTTACAGGTATCTTATGTTTATTTGTGGATGTTGTATGAATATCTATTTATTTTCTCTATTTTTCACATTTAACCTATTTCATACATTTTAAGTAGAAAACTAGTAAGTAAAGAATATGAGATCTAAAGGAAATTAACCTCATAGTAAATATTTTAATATTTTATTAGATATACTGTGATGAACTATCCAATACAATATCCATGACAATTTATAGATCAAATTTGTTCCACTACATTTTGGGAAGTTCTTCAATTGGAAACATTTTTCATTTCACTCAAAAACGTTTTTGTTTTCCAAAGACAACGATTTTATTTAGATCCATTGGTGTAAAATTTCATTACAGTTTTTATTTTATTTTTATATGGGTGAGTGCAAGCTAATGATGGTCTCTCATGACATGTTAGTGGAAATGCAAACCTTGAAAAACAACAATATGTTAACTTGGAGGTATTATTCAAGGTAATTTTACAATGAATTTGAATATGGTGTAACAATGAAATGTAGGAAATTGAATTACATTTTTAAATATACAAATTGTATTCATAGAAATTATGAACAATTGTGTCCGATTTGATTTTTTCTAACAGTGGTATCTTATTTTTCCAACAAAATATAAGGTATATGTTTTTGTTTGTCCATGTGTTGAGTAACTTAATGATGTAGTTTCATTCCAAAAACTTGTATACTTGTAGAGAATGATTTTTTCTTGTGTCGTGTATTTTTTGGAAATTTATAATATTAATTTTATATATTTTTAAAATTATAAAAGTGAACATATCGTTGAAATTACAACCTCTTTTGTTCATGCAGAATAAGAGGGTTTTAATATGATCAAAACAACATTTTTTTTTAGATCTTAGGTATTGGTCTCCTCTAGTGTCGCATATAACTCATTCGAGAAATGGTTAAGTCAATAGAAAGTTATAGAAGAAATAAGAGAGATATGTATTCTAGGATTTTGATATATGTGAAGACACAAATAGATAAAAAATAGTAAACAACATTAATTAAAAAAAATAAATCTATATTTGTAATCTATAGAGCCGACTCTATTTATGTCTGTAGTTTCATCAAAAAATCAATTTTCTAACCTATAGAAAAATAACGTCAAAGACATATATATAAAGAGATATTCATAAAAATGGATATTTTTATCAATTTTTGGACCAAACCACTAGGTTTGTCATCCCAAGACTAAATCTGAGCCAACTGATTTAGCATACACGTTGTCAATCCTGGACACAAAAATATGAAATGAAAAGAATGTGCACGTATTCTTAAGAGTGCACACATTATCTAGGAATGCACACATATTCTTAATAGCATGAACACACTATATGAACATGCATGAATTCCTAAGGGCGAGCACACACTCTTATAATTTATTTGATCTTTTTCATTACCCCATCCCTCCCACTCTCTCTCTTTCTCTCTGTCTCTCTCTCTCCTACATATACCCCCCTCTATATATCCCTCTCACTCTCCCTCTCTACCTCTCATGTTTGTCTCCCTCTCTCTCCCTCACACTCCCTCTCTACCCCCCTTGTAAGTCTCCATGTCTCTCCCTCACAATCCTATACATGATAATACGTAAACATGGGAATATTTATACATAACAAGGCATGGAAAGACCTAGACCTAGCCCTTGCCTTGACATGCCTCAGACTCTCACACCCACTCCTCCTATATCCCCTCCCACACTTCTTTTCTCTCTCTCTCTCTCTCTCTCTCTCTCTCCCTTATTCCCTCCCTCACCTATTATGGCCCCCTCTCTCTTCCACCCCACTCCAACCCTTTCTCTCTCTCATCATTGTTAGTCTCAGTCTCACTCTGTTTGTGCCCCTATTTATCTCTTTATTCACCCTCTCTATCTCCCTTTGTATCCCCCCTACCTCTCACTCTCTCTCTAAAACCCCTTCTATGTCTCCTCTCTAATTCCCTTCCTCTCACTATCCATATCTCTACCTCCCTCATTCTC
>ML779285.1:920103-937292 GCA_009831015.1 Picea engelmannii
CTCCCCCTCCCTACCACTATCTCTCCTATATCTCTCCTACATATACCCATATAAACTACATTTAACTCTCTCTCTACCCCATCTCTCTTCCACTCACACTCTCTCACACTCTATCTACTAGCCTCTTATGCCTTCCTTTCACTATGTCTGACATTCACACACACACACACACACACACACACACACACACGCACACTTTCTAGCCCCCCTATATGTATTTATTTCTCTCTCCCACACTCTAACACACTCACTCTCTACCTATCCTTTGTTTCTTCCTCTCACTCCCTCCCACACTCTCACACACACACTTTCTATCCCCCCTCTATGTCTCCCTCTCTCTCCCTCCCACACTCTAGCACACTCACTATTTACCTCCCCTGTTTTTCTTCCTCTCTCTCCCTCCTGTTAGCACTTTGTAAATTTTGTCCTATTGAATAGACAAATGATAGAGGTAACTATTTCAACCAAATTCAGAGCTGGGCACTAGTCTTCTCAACTCAGAGAGGGCTCTCTTGTGTCCCTTCATATTTCTTTGGAAACTGGTGGCTAGATTTGGTTTGTTTTGGTTTTTTTTTTTATAAATTTGTTGGCCAAGAAGAGGAGGGACACTCAGGGCTATGGATGCTAAATTATGAAATTGAATGAAAACATTGACTGATCAATAGAACTCTCCAGAGGATAAAGGCTAACTGAGGCAATGAATCTGAGTTGTAAATTGAAATTTGCAGTGTAAGAGAAAAGGGGAAAAACAAGTAACTTCATCAGAGAATTAATAAAATGAGTTCTGAATTAGTTAGGAAGAAATACACACAGTTTAAATTGTTTCAGCTAAGAGCATCAAAGGGTGAATTCTGGGCTTTTAACTATCCAATTTAAACAGACGAAAATGTAAATGGAATTAAAGAACACAGGAAATAAAAACAATGAAGGAAGACAAAACTCATATCACATCCATTAGAATCTTTTCATAAACAGTTCAAAATGTTTATGCATATGTATTCAATTCAGTCCCAGAAAAATTACAATAGAGTCCAGATCCACCAGAATTGTGCCCTTGCACTTTTTCCAACATTAATACACTCAGAACCTCTAATACTTATACAATTCGAGTTCCTTCAGTGTGCAATTGGTAACAACAACTGAAATGAAATGTTTCAACTTCTACAATGATTACAAATGACAATTTTCAGAAAAAAAGGTCCATGATCCCTCCAAATTCCTCAGACGCTTCAACTCCTTCCTCTGCCATGTTCTCCTTGAAACGCCACTCATACTCTTAAAATATAATTACATTTATCCATATTCACATTAAACAATTGGGAATAATATATTTGAAATAAAAATAATTCCGAGATGTGAAAATCATTTACTATGTAATGTTTTTCCAATTTACCGTTTCACTGTGGAAAAACATTTACTGTGTATTTTTTCTAGTTTACCGTCTTTGGGAAAATACCTTTTATGTTCTTCTTTTACTTCTGTAAATATTTGGATAAAGAATCATCCAAGTCTTTGTTCACGTGCATCTTCTCATTTAAATCTTTTGAATGGAAATAAATATTAATTTATTTAATTTGTAAAACATAAATATTACCTCCGTAAAATATTTAACCTTGAGGAGGAATTTCATTTATTAGAAATTCCATAATTGTTTCTGAAATGAAGTCCTGGAAAAATGACACACATTAAACATATGATAAATGGTGCATTTATTACATCAGGCTTGGGGTGGAGTGGTTTAATCCAAACTTTTCTTACCCCCAATATGCTCCACGTAAAAACAAGTGTCCATGAAAGAAACCATGATAGTTTTCCCCGACCCGCCTTCACATAATTTACCTCATCACTACTTTAATACCTGATATGTATGTTCGCCCTCCATCTATCCTTTGACTTTTCCACATTATAAATTGAGATTCGTGCCCATGATTTGACGTGATTTCATAAATAAAATATTGGATTAAATATTAATATAAATATTTTAATATAAAAACATTTATATTAATAATAATAAACCGTTTTTCTATTTTCTAAGGACTTTGGGCTTATGAGGCTTAACACATGACTTTGTGGATAGGATAAGGGTACGTAATAAAAGGAATATTTTTTACTTTCAAAGGGAATATGAAAAAAAGGGTAAAAATGAATGAAGTGATGGAACTAAGGGAATTAGATAAGCATTAAGGCTAGGTATAGGTTTGGGATATTTGTCAGATTTTTTACTTATGGAGGACATGAATATTTGGGATGATCACTTAAGTGAAGGATTTAGGTGATGGGAGCTTGACGGAGCTAGTGAAAAAGTTTTAAAAACAGAGTGGAAAGATAGTGCAAGGACAAGATACTTTGGGAAAAATTAATGCAAATTATCAGGTGATAACATAGGCTCCAACTGGGGATGTTATCCTCCTTGTGAGGTAGAAAAGAACTCATAGAAATGGTGCCTGATCCATTGGGCTACTCCCAAAATATGTGTCTGTACCCTAGTTTGACCTGACACAAGTGTCTGCTGAAAAAAAAACTCTGCAAACTACTATGAATTAGATACTAAACATTGAATACACCACTAAAAATTTGACTGTACACACCACTGGAAATCCAAACTGAAATTTTTTTGACGAACAAGATTATTTGTATACTCCTATATACTCTAACTGCTGAAATGAACTGCCAATCAAATGAAATAAAAATTCCAGTGTAACAATGCAAGCATTTTATCCACTATTTGTTTACTTTGCACAAGCTTGCTCCAAATCCTGCTTACTGATAATTCATTTAAAATTTTATCCATAAATCCAAATCTCAAAAAATTAAAAACATTTGGACTGTTCACTACCTCTAACAAAAATTTCAAATGGATCTTCTAAATAATGCAAAAAACAACTATCATGTTTCACCCCTTCCACTGCTTTCTTGTTTTCATGTGATTTAACATGTTCATTGTCACCAAGAGGCTCAAAAATCTGCTGATACTGATGGAAATAACAATCTTCTGAATCAGAACACAGTTTTTGCTAAAATGAAACCCTTGGTGGAAATAAATCCATGTCTAACAATGATGTTGATTTACCATCATGTTTATTTCCAAGTTGGTAGTTGAGCACAGGCTGCAAATCTAAACTGAGATAACCTTCCATGTAATCAACAACATGATCATTAAATGAATGAGAAGGGTTTTGGTCTTCCTCATTGATAACAATTTGCTCATGTAAAACACTGCCACTGTGAATGAAATTAGACTTCCCCACTTCATCTTTTATCTCATGATTTTCTTTCAACAATTCAAAGGAACAAAAACATAATGGAAGATAGTTTTCATTTTCAAGTCCATTTCTTTCTTCATATTTAACACCATGGCTAGAGGATTTATGATTTAAACATTATAGACATTTTGTTTCAATAGTTCATAAGAGGAAAAACATAATGGTAAGTTTCTTTCACCTGATTCAAAACCTTCTTCATTTTCGTCACTATTGTCATAAGCACATTTTTCAATTTCTTTGGATTGTTGAACACACTTATTTTCAGATTCGTCTTCGACCAATGGCTGCAAATTTGTACTAACAAGACCTTCTATATAACAGGTACGAGGGTCATCAAACACATGAGAAGATTACTGCAATTTTTTGCCAGTTTGTTTTAGTGAATCGGTGTGATTTTGCATTAACACACATTCCTTTGCTTCAATGATGATCTTAGAATTTTCTTTCAATAATTTGAATGAAGAAAAGTATAAAGGTAAAGAATTCCCTTCAATTTATTCAATACTTTATTCTTTGTAACTGTGATATGTAGGATGATTGCTCTCATTACACTACTGAAAAGGAACATTTTCTGATAGAGAACATGCAGTTTTTTGTTCTAGGGATTCAACATCATAATCATCATCATTTTCATCATAAATAGGAAAATCAGCAACATATGCAATGCCATCTAACAAGAACAAACTTGGAACATCAACCTACTCTTCAAAAAACTAATTTGCAAATTCATCGTCTTGATTGTCTACAAATGAATACATAAAACAATCAGCCCCTTGCTTATCATTGGATGGATTAGAAGATAAATCAACACCTCCTCTTTCAACAACTGAAATATATTTTTTTTCAAAATCATTAGCATTGGAAACTTCGAGAGGACCTATGATATTGTCAATTCTATGCTCAAAATTCCAATCAACTATTTTCTGTTCATATTCACTTTCATGTTCTTGAAAATTCAACCCCTCATTTTGGATCTGTTTACATACTTGGATGTTGTGTTGAATGTCTTGAGCATCATTAAACATATTTTGTAAGGACTTAGGTCTTCTTTCCATCAGGAGGAAAGACAAATCTGGATGAAGTGTAGCTACATAATGGAGCATGGCTACAACTTGAGTGGGTTTAATTTCTTTGGACAAATTGTGATAGATACTGGAAAAAATTCTAATGAATATAGAAATACTTTAATTGCCCTACTTTTTAAAGGCATAGAACTCTATAAGATGTAGATCCAAAGATTTATTCCTGCCCCAAAAATTTAAAAAGACATCCTTCAATTCCTCTCATGAGCTAATTGTCTCTGGCTGCAAATGATTAAACCATTATTTGGTGTCTCCATTCAAGGATTGAGAGAAGGCTCTCATACAATCATCATCATGATCAATCTCAAACAAATCTATAAAATGCTCAAACCCTTGGATGTGTTTTTCAGCTGAGATGGTATCAGGTTCAACATCAAACATAGGTAGGTACTCATAGTGTTTTGGAGGAAAATCATGAAGGATGTGGGGTAACATTAAGGGTATGTATCTATGCTGAGTCTTGGAGGGTGTTGGATAAAGAGAAAAAGATGAATTATCAACCCTGGTTTCATGAGACTCATCAACTTGGTTATGGTCATCACATGGACCAAATGGATTTTTTTTATCAAAATCAGTGATACAGTGAGGATATGCATGTACAAATTTAAGAGGAGGGTATACAATTTTAAGATTCTCATGATCATCATTAGAATGCACCAGGTAAAGAAAAATTTGTTTGGCATGTTCAAGGAAGGAGCAGAGGCAACTTATAACAAACAATAAAATGCCTTGGAAAAAATACAATTTAAGTACTTGTTTTCTTCCATAATGCCTTTTCATAACTCTGTCAAGGGATATCATTTTCCAGTGGGGTCTCTGAATTACATTTGAAGCTGGAGTGGAGTCGCCAATAAAGTTTTGGAAGATGGATTCTGTATTGAGAGTGGAGTCGCCATTGAAAATTTAAATTTCTGGATTCTTCTAGCAGTGGAATCACCTTCAAACTGATTTTATGATGTGTGGAGTCACCACAGAAGGAATAAAACCAATATGTGCCTAAGTGTTTGCTACTCTTAGACCTTAGAAATCTACCATTTTGTTCTTCCCAGGGAAAAATTTTCAATTTTGTCCCCGACAATGGCGCCAAAATGTTAGCACTCTGTAAATTTTGTTTGGTTGAATAGACAAATGACAGAGGTAATTGTTTCAACCAAATTCAAAGATGGACAGTAGCCTTCTCAACTCAGAGAGGGCTATCTCATGTCACTTGATATTTCTTTGGAAACTGGTGGTTAGATTTGGTTTGTTTTGGGAATTTTTTTATAAATTTGGTGGCCAAGAAGAGGAGGAACACTCAGGTCTATGGAGTCAAAATTTTGAAATTGAATGAAAACATTGACTTTCCAATACAACTCTCCAGAGGAAAAAGGCTAAATGAGGCAATGAATCTGAGTTGTAAATTGAATTTTTCAAAGTCTAAGAGGAAAGGGGAAAAACAAGTAACTACATCATAGTATTAATAAAATGAGTTTTGAATTAGTTAGGAAGAAATACACACAATTTAAATTGTTTCAGCCGAGAGAATCATGGGATGAATTTTGGGCTTTTAACTATCCAATTTAAACAGACAAAAATGTAATTGGAATTAAAGATCATAGGAAATACAAACAATGAAGGAAGACAAAACTGATATCATATCCATTATAATCTTTTCATAAACAGTTCAAAATGCTTATGTATATGTATTCAATTCAGTCCCAGAAAAATCACAATAGAGTCCAGAACCACTTGAATTGTGCCCCTGAACTTTTGCCAACATTAATACACTTAGAACCTCCAATGCTTATACAATTCAAGTTCCTTTAGTGTGCAACCAGTTACAATAACTGAAATGAAATGTTTCAACTTCTACAATGATTACAGATGAAAATTTTCAGAAAAAACGTTCCATGATCCCTGCAGCTTCCTTTTATGCTCGAGCTCCTTTCTCTGCCATTTTCTCCTTGAAACGTCACTCATACTCTTCAAATATAATTGCATTTATCCATATTCTGATTAAAAATTTGAGAATAATATATTTGAAATAAAAATAATTCCCAAATATTTTCTATCCTGTAGAATTAAATTTCCATAATTTAATTCATGCCCGTCGTTCTTTAAAACCATGTCTTTTTTTTTTCCCAATTCACCATTTCACTTGTAAAAAACATTTACTGTTACTATTTCCCTATGAAAAAAATTTACTGTGTAATGTTTTTCCAATTTACCTTTCCACTGTGGAAAAACATTTACTGTGTGTTTTTTCCAGTTTAACTTCTTTGGTAAAATACCTTTTATCTTCTTCTTTTACTTCTGTAAATCTGTGGATAAATAATTATCCAAGTCTTCATTCACGCGCATCTTCCCATTTAAATATTTTTCATGGAAATAAATATTAATTTCTTTAATTTGTAAAACTAAAATCCTACCTCCGTAAAACCTTTTCACTGTGATAAGGAATTTCATTTATTAGAAATTCCATAATTGTTGTTGAAATGTACTCCTGGAAAAATGAAGCACATTAAACATTTGATAAATGGTGCATTTATTACATTGACCTTGGGTTGGAGTTAGTGGTTTAATACAAACTGCTTTTACCCCTGATATGATCCATGTAAAAACAAGTGTCCACAAAAGAAACCATGGTAGTTTTCCCTAGACCACATTCACATAATCAACCTCCTCGCTACTTCAATCCTCGATATGTATGTGCACCCTCCATCCAACCTTTGACTTTTCCACATTATAAACTGAGATTTGTGCCCATGATTTGAAGTGATTCCATAAATTAAATATTGGATTAAATATTAATATAAATATTTTAATATAAAAAAATTTATATTAATAATAATACACCCTTTTTCTATTTTCTAAGGACTTTGGGCTTATGAGGCTTAACAATTGAATTTGTGGATAGGATAAGGGTACTTAATAATAGGAATATTTTTTATTTTCAAAGGGAATATGAAAATAAGGGTAAAAATGAATGAAGTGATGAAACTAAGGGAATTAGATAAGCATTAAGTCTAGGTATAGGTTTGGGATATTTGTCAAATTTTTGAGTTATGGAGGACATGAATATTTTGGATGATCAGTTGAGTGAAGGATTTAGGTGATGGTAGATTGATGGAGCCGGTGAAAATTTCTTAAAATCTAAGTGGAAAGATAGCACATGGACAAGATTCTTTGGGAAAAATTAATGCAAATTAGCGAGTGAGAACATCTCCCACACTCTCAAATCACTTTCTATCCCCACTCTATGTATTCCTCTCTCTCCCTTCCACACTCTCAAACACACACTTTCTATCCCCATTCTATGTATTCCTCTCTCTCCCTCCCACAGTGTAACAAACTCAATCTATACCTCACCTCTTGACCTAGACCTAGAAAGTCATGTCAATACCTATACCTAGAGCTAGAGCTAGACCTAGACAATGACCTATACCTATACCTTACCTCGCCATGCCTCACACTCTTGTGTACATTCCCTCTCTATACCCCCCCTCTTCAAATCTCTCCCTCTCTCTCTCCCTCTCTTTCCCTCCCTCCCTCCCTCTCCCTCACCTTCTCTCTATCCTCCTCCCTTGCTCCTCCTCTCTCTACGTGTCTCTCTCACCCTCTCTCTTTCCCTTTGTCCCTCACTCCCCCTATACTCCCCCTCTCTCTCCCACCTATCTCTCTCTCTCTCTCTCCTTTTTGTTAGTCTCACTCTCACTATATCTCTTCCCCTCTTTCTCTCTCTCTCTCTCATTCTACCTCCCTCTCTATCTCTCTCAATATTACTCTCAACCTCTCTTCTTCTCTCTCTCCCTCCATACCCTTCTTTCCTTCCTCCCTCTCCCACTCTACCCTACCCTCTATATCTCCACATCACTCTCAAGCTCTTTTCTACTCATGTTGTCTCTTTCCCTCCCATCCCTTATTTCCCTCTCCCCCCCTTCTTTATTTATTATACTCCTCTATCCCCCTTAGTCTATATCACCCTCCATTTCTCTCTCAATTTACCCCCCTCCCTCTCTCTCCTATACTCTCCCTGAATTTCTCTTTATATCTCTGTACCCCCCTTCCTCTCACACTCAGTTTCACTCTCTCTCCAACCCCTCTTCCCTCTCTCCCCACTACTCCCTCTCATTATCTCTCCCCTCTATCTCATACATATACCCTTATCTCCTCCTCGCTTTGTATCCCACCTCCTCTCTCTCCCCCACTCTTCTCCCCTTTCTTTATTTTCCTCTACCTACCCCCCTTACCTCCTTCTCCCACCATTATTCTAAATCTCTCTATCTCTACCCTCTTTTTGTCTCCCTATTCCTCCCTCTCATACACTAAAACACTCCTTGTCCATACCCCCTCTATTTCTTTATCTCCCCCCTCTCACAGTCACATATTCTCTCTCTACCCCGCTCCCTCTCCCTCTCCCCCCTCCCAATATATCTCCTCTATTTCTCTCCTAAATATACAACCTCTTTATCTCTCTCCTTGTTTTTAGTAACACTCTCACTCTCTCTCTACTCCTCTTTCTTTATCCCTCCCCACCTCCTTCTCCTTGCCCCTACTTCTAACTCCCTCTATCTTTTTCCATCTAAAGGAAATTCATTGATCACAACGAATAAAGGATATGTGCAACATAGAAATGCAACCTCATATGCAAGGTGAGTGTTAAGTTTTTATTCTTCTTCCAATGGAGTACTTATACAAGTACTTATATGAACATGACCATGGCCTACACCATGAACTAGACCTAGACCATGATCTAGACCCCCCCGCTCCATCTAAGCTTAGGAAGAACCTATACTCTATACCTAAACCCCTCCACACCAAGTCCCTAAGTGCAGTATGCCTATACCTCTTGTTTAAAAATGATATTTTATGGATATTACCCTTCACCTATGGTTTAATTATGATTTCACATGATTCTGCATTTTTATTTTAATATAAGCATAATATTTTACTATATTTGATATTATTTATATGGAATATTTATCTTTCTTTCATAATCAATGTTCTACATGACTTTTATTATGTATCATGAAACACTTATCTATATGTAATCTCACACACATTCTCTCTACCCCCCTCCCCCTATTATCTCTCTCCCACCTCTCTGTCTCTATGCCCCTCTCTTGGTATTCATCTCCCACCCTCTCATACTCTCAAACAATCCATATATACCCCCTTCTCTCTTTAGTTCATGCATCTAATCCTCTCTCTCTCACTCCATGTATCCCCCTCCCTTTATTTCCCCCACACTCCCCACCTTGATCTCTTTTCTTCTATATAACTTCCCTTCCCTCTCTCTTCCCCCTTCTTCTAACTCTCTCTCTACACCGCTCTTTGTATCCCTATCCCTCACTCTCACACACTCTTTTTGTCTTCCCCTCTCCCCCTCTCAAAATATCTTTCTTCCTCTCTTTCCACCTCGACACCCTACATCACAGGGAACAAAATCACCTTAATCTAGAGATGTCAATACTTAGACCTATACCTAGACATATAAATACCTAGATATGGAAATACCTAGACCATGACCTAGACCTATACGATGACCATGATGTAGACCATGACATAGACCTACATCTAGACCTAGACCATGACCTACACCATAGAGCTAGAGTTATACCCTGACCTAGATCTAAACCATGACCATGACCTAGACCATGACCTATAGCATGAATTATACCCCCTAGCTCTATATAATCCTAGGAATAACCTATACTCATCCCTTAACCCCCTCCACACATGATCCCTAAGTGCACTATATTATACCTCTTATTAAATGCCCCACAACCCTTTCACCCACATCATGGTTTTCTAACCATTTATCTATGCTTCAAAACACTTTCAATGTAACGACCCTTGATTATTAAGTATAATTAATTTAATAATATAATCCTAAAAGATTAGCTAAACTATATTTATGTCTTAAAATAACATTTCTAATTGATTATTATTAAATAGTTGTTCATGATGGTTAATGATTAATTTAAGTATTAATTAATTAATTAATTAATAAAGTATTAAATAAAAGGTGGATAATAAAATATAATATTAAATTAAGTTACGTATCCCACAAGGGATAACATATTAAACACATGAGGATAAAGTAATAAAGGAGGGATAAGGGTATTAACGGCGGGAGGATAAGGGGTAATAAAGGAGTTAGGTAGGGAGTTAATGGGGGAGGAGTGTCGGTGAAGGAGGGATAAGGAAGGAAAGGAGTTGGAAGGGAGGATCATTCCACGGGAGTTGGCCATGGATTTTGGGAGCTCTGAGTATTGCAGAGAGGGAGGTGAAATTTTGTAAGTGGCATTGACACAGTGGACTGGAGTTGCTGGGGGTTTTGGGCACGGAGGGCCAAGATATCTGTTGATATCCTGGGGCTAGGGTACTAACTAGTCGGCAGGGAGGACGATTTTGGGTAGTGTTCTAAAGAAGTGGGAAGGAAGCAAGTTGTGGACAACAGGAGGGACAACAACATCAGGTTTAGGTATTTAATTCCAATTTATTCATTGTTTAATTAGAATTATTATTCATTGATAAATTTTACATGCGTAAGTGTTAAGAAAATTTGGAATTATTCTTCTTTTATAAACCTAGTAGAAATTACTGTACATTTGGTAGAATTACTAAATGTTAATTGAAAACTAGCCTTTACATTTGGTATCAGAGCTGTAGTTGAAACACTGGAGCCTTAAGGGCCACGTTCCCAACTCAAATTCCCCTCCGCTTAACCTGCACACAAAACATAGAAACATTAATAAAATTAAAAATAAAATAAATAAATGCAAGACAAATTACTGAAGTAAAATAAGCAACTAGGTCGTTACAACAAAAACAACTAAAAAGCTCTCGATTTGCTTGTTTTTCTAAGCCCATTTCACGACAGAAACCCACCAGACCTGTAAACTCTCTGGAATCCATGGCATACTTCAAAATGAGTTGTTGAGGGAGACCGACTTATTCAGGCGAGTCTATAACAGGGGAGATGGATTCATGTGAGCATGTGAGTCAGGGAGATAAATTCATGCAGGTGAGACGGTCATATTGGGATTCATTTTAGTCCTCTAATAACTAAAGGAGACCGATTAGAATAAAGAGGTGTAAACCTTTTCTTTTAAAGTCCCATAGAGGCGCCCTAACTAGCTAGGGGAGCATGAATACTCGGAGGAAAATGCACTAGAAATGCCATTGCTAGAAATCTTTCTATCCTAGGATCCGACCCGAATCATTATAAGGGCATGAATACAAAAAACAAACACCCCTTGAAAAGCAAATATTGGCCCTCTCTATTTTAAGAAGGGATACGCTAAAACAAAAAGATTTACATCTGGAGATCGACCGCTGTAATGGCCATTTTAGCACTTGAAATAAGATTCAAAGCTTTTCCATTTTATTCTTACATTCTTACCAAACCTTTCGGCAAGCAGGACACATTACTCCCGCAGTGTTGCAATACTTGTGCAACAGAAATGATAAGGGTAATTTCCAGGCTGCAGCTTACCTTTCCACCAGTAGTATATCCACCAGCTTCCTGAATTTAAATTACCCTAAAATACCTCGATAAAAGCCCAAGAAACGCATTAGAAGAAAAACACCCAAAAGATCGTGAAGATAATTAAAAAAAAAAAACATTATTACTCATGCAGATAGACTGGAATGTTGCATTGTTAAGACAAAACGATAGCAGTACATGCCACAATGCAAAAAAATCCACAAGTATAAAATGTCTACTTATAATCGAACCATTTACCCAATTTAACCTTCAGGATAAGCTTCAAATCTAAACGTGCGGGATTCAAACTCCGGTTGTGGCTCATTATTTTCTGCACCAATACCGCAGCAACGGAAATTACCATTACTGTAATCTGTAGCCAATTTTATCGGATGTCTCCAAAGAGAAAAGGCACAAGTATATAAAAAAAAAAACCCAGATTATATATCGACCAATGATTCAATATTATTAGTAAAAGATTGAATCAACACCCAATTAGTCAAATGACGAGATAAGCAAAGCCATAAGCAAAGATTCTATATATTGTACCTATTGTCTCTATTCACAGGCGTATAAAAGCAAATATTGCAGATATCTCCCTAAAATTGGACGAGTTTCTATATGAAGATTTTCTATACAGAGCTTTAAATGACGCATGCATTGCCCGTATCTATAAATATATACCAGAAAATATACAAATGTTAAGCACCGAGGAAGCACCAACACACAGGGTGCAAAGGGAGAGCCCATGGGTCAATAAGTATTGCACTCCCTGTCGAGGTTCGAAGCCCGTCAAGTATCATAAACGTATCTGCACACACAACCCGTTAAGGTTCGAAGCCGTTCCACACAGTCCTTTGAACTTAATGCAGCAAAAAAAAATAAAAAATAAAAGCAATATCCACAAAAAAAATATATCACCGACCTATCTATCATGAAAAAAAAAAAAAGGATGTTTACCCCATTGAAGGGCTTTTAGCGGCTAAATGACTCAAAAGCCAGTAGTTAGCGTTATCATTTCTCAAAATCCGACATCTTTCTGTTGCTTGCATGGCCAGGGACAAAACAACACACCAAGTGCACTGTTTTTAACGGCAAAACTGTGATTGCTATGAATCGACTGTCGTTTTGAACGCATTCGGGGCGTTTTGCAGGATCTTAAGCTCCACAACATGATCACCAAACCCCACAACGATCAGATCAAATCAGAAGCTCGATTCAGAAAGGAAACACTCAAACCAAGTGTCGTCAGCTTGATAACCATTAAAATAGCCCATAGGCACCCATAAAACGCAGAAGGGCCTACGCACTGTATTCAACATGGCGGCCATGCTCCCTCATGCCTCCCTGCACAGGTGACCACAGCTAATGAGGAGACAAAATGGAGAGTTTAGGGTTTAAAGAAGTGGGCCGATATTTTATTCCCGTAAATAAAAGTGAGGGACATGTGGGCTACATGCGAGCCCATGCTGCCGACTTAGCAGTTTGTGGCAAGAGGGCCTCATATTTTCCCTGCGCGGCCAATTCAAATTTTGATTAATGTTATATTCAGCCATTACATTTATATTTAAATTTTGATTAATGCTATATTCAGCCATTACATTTATATTTAAATTTTGATTAGTGTTATATTCAGCCATTAATGTTACAAGGGTAGCGTTATATTTATTTTATTAAATTTTCTTTTATTTTCTTTTATTTAATATTTTATTTTATTTATATTTTAATATGTCTAGTTGAAATATAAATACTAATTTTCACATAAGATTTTTTTTTAAGGATAATTTTTATAAATACTAAAATAATAATATATAAAGTATTAATTGACAATATATATATATATATATATATATATATATATATATATATATAATCAAATTTAAAATATAGTTAAATTGTAATTATTAAAAGTATTAATAAAGCTTAATTATAAAGTTTAAAAAGAAAAAAAAGAAGAAGGGGGGGTTTAATTGTTAAGTATAAATAAAGTTAATCAGTTTAAACCCGCACTGAAACCAAGGTTGTTATCTCAAGGGCTCATTAAGGTTTGTTTTCTCTTCCAGGATCGTTGATTGAAAGGGTTTCTCCTTCCTTACGACGATTTCAAGAGGCTGGCGCAGTATTGGAGTTGACCAGCGCAGGACCATATTGAGTATATGGCCGGTGCAATATTGGAGTGAACTAGTAGGCACACATAATTGGCTCATTGTAGGTAGACTGAATAATAAGGAGAGAGTCATATCTTCCCGCAACTCCTGAGAAAATATTGAGACTGCAGCCATGCCGTTCGTAAATAAAGAGGTCCTCTTTTTCACTTTATCTACTCATAGGTGCTCAAACGGGAGGGAGTTAAGAACTAATAATAACTTCTAAAGAAGTTCGTAGGGTGTCTTCGAGGGTTTACTGGTGGGGGTAAAATAAAGATAATTTAGCTTTAATTTGAGGTAAAGTAAAGTTTAAATTTAATCTGTATTCTAAAATTTAGAATTAATCTAAGATTTAATCTTTAATTGAGTTTAATCCCTAAGTCAAATAATAAAATATGGTTTAACTTTAACTATTATTAGTTAAGGTGTCATTAGGACTTAGACTAGGACAAGAGGGAAAGAGGCGGCATATTCATTAGGAGTGTAAGCCTAGGAAGTGGCGAGTAAGGCACAAAGCTAGCGTAGCTACAGGGCAAAGGAACCAATAGTTATTTTCATAGGGGCGAAGAAACTAAGCTTAGATGCTTAAACCTAACCCTAACCTAGCCAATCCCCTAATGGAGTAACGTCTGTTTACAGACAAGTAAAGAAAACTTACGCCTAACCCTGTTTCTAGTTTGAGTAGCACCAATTTAAAACATCCTGGAACTCACCTTGAGAACTTTGGTTGATGCAGGTCAAAGCACACAGGATGGTTAGGACTCGAGGGAGTCGAGGTAGGGGAGCGTCGTCACAAGCACCTCCAACACCACCACCACCACCACCACCATCACCCGAACTAGCCCTCATACTGCGCTCGTTGGAAGCCATCAACGAGACTTTAAAGGGGCGACAACTCGCAGGGACTAAAGTGGAACCCCCACCGTCTGGAATGGGTAATCCAGAAGCGTCAAGGGATTCAGGGGGAGGACCTCCACCTGAAGACATCACGTGGGAATTGCAGAAGATCAAACTTCCAGAGTTTGCGGGGGGTCGCGCCAGTGAACTCACGGAAGCATGGTTGGTAGGCATGACCAGGTGTTTTTCCCTAAGGTACTATGCGTCCAACTCAAAGGCGAAGATCGCCATTTTTCAGTTAAGGGACAACGCCTTGAACTTGTGGGGCAACCTGGAAAGACAATTGCACCTTACCCCAGACACAATATCTTGGGAACTTTTCGAGGAAAGGTTCAGGAGGAAATATCTACTGGCGTACTACGAGGAACAACAGGTTGGGGCATTTCATGCCTTAGTACAGGGAAACAAAATGGTAGAAGAATATGAGATCAGGTTTATGGAACTGGTCAAATATGTGTCGTATATGGATAGTGACCAACGACATGCAGAGTGCTTCATCTATGGATTGAACCCTAGGATAAGAGATATGGTGAGGATGTGGAAGCCGTCTTCAGTAGCGGAGGCGGTGGAAAGTGCGCGTTACATGGAAGAACATATGAACTTGACTGGGGGTGCAAGATCGACATTTCCACATCGCCCGAGGTTCGTAGGAAAGGCCCCGCGGACATTTCCTAGGGGAGGGGGATCAAGGCCACCGCCTTATGGTAACATATTCGCGCCAAGGACAGTAGCTACAGGGATTTCAATGGCAGCGAGTGCAGCATCTCGTTCATCACCAACGGTGCAGACAGGACCACAACCATCTCAGGGAACAGTGAGCAGGGGCAGGGGTTCCAGGGGAAGGAACGCATTTCAAAGACAGACACATAACAATGCAAAGGTTCAATCTGGTGTTACCTATTGGGGGTGTGGGGGACCCCATTACCAGCGTGACTGCCCGGAGTTACAATCAGGGTTCGTGCATAGAGAAGGAAAGGCACCTATGGGGAGAGCAAGTAGCAGCCACCATATTTACGTAGCAGTTAATAACCGCCAGGCCGAACATCAATCCATAGTGGTGGAGTCATCAGGTACGCTAAATCATATCAATGTTAAGATTTTGTTTGATTCTGGTGCGACAGATAGTTTCATTTCACCATCTGCATTAGAAAAGAGTGGGTTGGCAGCCTATGAGCACGATGAATTTAAACAAGTCGAGATGGCTTCGGGGGAAAAACAAGCAGTAGGACCTAGTGTCGATAATTGTATAGTACACCTGGGAGTGTGTACTACCAGGTTGAAAGTATACATCACTCCTCTTGGGGCATATGACCTAGTCATTGGAATGGATTGGTTAGCAGCTCATCGAACTTTGGTAGATTGTTTCGCAAAGAGGGTGCTTTGTGTCGATGATGAAGGAAGACCAATAGAGATCCAGGGTGTACAGAGAAAAGTGTCGCTACGCTTTATATCCACTATGAAAGTTAAGCGATGCTTGAGGAAAGGGTGTCGACTTTATGTAGTGGAAGCAGTGAATGAAAGGAAGGGACTCTCATTGGATCAGTATCTGGTATTGTTATAATTTCAAGATGTTTTCCCGAACGAGTTATCAGGGTTACCTCCTGAGAGGGAGCTTGATTTTACAATTGAGCTAAAACCTGGTGCAGAACCAATTTCCAAAACTCCGTATCGGATGACAGCGCCAGATCTTTGTGAATTGCAAATGCAATTGAAAGAGTTACTGGACTTAGGGCTAATAAGGCCTAGTGTCTCTCCATGGGGTGCACCGGTAATTTTTGTAAAGAAGAAGGATGGATCCTTACGACTATGTATAGACTACAGGGACTTGAACCGTGCTACAGTGAAGAATAGGTACCCGATGCCATGAATAGATGACCTCTTCGATCAGATGAAAGGAGCAACGATATTCTCAAAGATCGATTTGCGATCAGGGTATCATCAGTTAAGGATTAAGGAAGGTGATATCCCAAAAATGGCCTTTCGAACTCGGTTTGGACATTACGAGTTTGTTGTAGGACCTTTCGGATTGACCAATGCGCCAACAGTATTCATGAGCCTCATGAACGGCGTATTCTGGAAGTACTTAGACTATTTTGTACAAGTCTTTATAGATGACATCCTCATCTATTCCAAGAATGAAAGAGAACATGAGGAACACTTATGAATAGTGTTGTCCTGCCTAAGAAAGAACAAATTGTATGGGAAGCTGTCGAAGTGTTCCTTCTTCCAGAAAGAGATCCACTATTTAGGTCATATCATTTCCGGCGAAGGAATCTCTGTGGACCCAGAAAAGGTAAAGGCCATTATGGAGTGGCCAGTGCCAAAAAAT
>ML779285.1:941751-973713 GCA_009831015.1 Picea engelmannii
GAGGGATAAGGAAGGAAAGGAGTTGGAAGGGAGGATCATTCTACGAGAGTTGGCCATGGATTTTGGGAGCTCTGAGTATTGCAGAGAGGGAGGTGAAATTTTGTAAGTGGCATTGACACAGTGGACGGGAGTTGCTGGGGGTTTTGGGCACGGAGGGCCAGGATATCCGTTGATATCCTGGGGCTAGGGTATCCGTTGATATCCTGGGGCTAGGGTGCTAACTAGTCGGCAGGGAGGACGGTTTTGGGTAGTGTTCTAAAGAAGTGGGAAGGAAGCAAGTTGCGGACAACAGGAGGGACAACAACATCAGGTTCAGGTATTTAATTCCAATTTATTCATTGTTTAATTAGATTTATTATTCATTGATAAATTTTACATGCGTAAGTGTTAAGAAAATTTGGAATTATTCTTCTTTTATAAACCTAGTAGAAATTACTGTACATTTGGTAGAATTACTAAATGTTAATTGAAAACCAGCCTTTACATTTAATCCTAATCCCTTAGGTCCCAGTTGTCCCCAAACCCCTATACATATTTATTCATAAATATGTTTGGTATATAATAAATTCTATATATGTTTCATTAAGAGTGTGCACATGCTCTTATGACTTGAAAAGTGTTGTGATTTTTTCTCATCCATGTTGAATGTGCACGTTCTTTAGTGCACACATGTTCTAGGAACACACATGTGATGAGGAAAAGATATGAAATAATCTCGCTCAAGCATTTTTCAATCTTTCTTGGCTAAGGTGGTGTGATCTCCCGATCTTGGATCATTAAGGTAATGATTTGGAGTGACTCCTTCGGTCCTTGTGGACACCCAAAACTACCTTACCCATACACACATACCTCCTCCACAAGTGACCACGGCTACGACCATGGAATTATCGCTTCGCGGTTCAGACCTCAGGGATTCCTCAATCCCTTATTCACTCCTTCTCGAAGCACTCAACTCCAAGTCTCCAAACTCTTGCCACGTGTCTCCTTAGATATGACAGCCCCACAATGGTTCAGACTTCGCGACCCCGCAAAACTCTTGGCCTCTCACTCACAACCTCCAATCTCTCGATTTTGAAATTCTTTAATATGTCGCCACATGATCTCCTACAATCAACAGTCGAGATCTAGTTGCGACTTTGAACTTCACGGTCTATCTTCATGAAGTTTCCAAACTTCCAAACTTACAGAGTATCAAAGTACTTCCCGGTTCTCCTCCTTGCAACTTCACCAGATCTATCTATCTGGAGTCTTTCGGTTCCCTCTAAGAATGAATCTCTCACTTACTATTTTTTACGAGAAATTCAAGAATTTCTCTCCTTGAAGATTTCCATCGCCCTCCCTCTTGATCTTTCCTTCTCTGATTTTCCTTTTTTGTATGAACAATCTATGAAATATTAGTCAAATTTTTGGCGTATGCACACCTTGCAATAGACTTCTCTCTACACTTCAGCTTCTCTAAATGACTTTGCACGTCTTGTGACCATTTTTCAACTACTTCTAGCTCTTGTGACTGAATCACAATCTCCCTCCTTGAGATTTTGAGTCTGAAACTCTATCATGCACTCCTTTCATACAAACAAGTTCTGCTATTCCTTCTAAGCTTTTGAGTCGAAACAAACTCAGTCACGCACTCCTTGCAAATGCTATGCACACCTTGCACTTGCTCAATCAAGAGAAACCATTGGAAATTCCCTACTCCTCACAATGACTCATATATTAAACAAAGAAAATGCAGTCATAGATTCAGGAACAAAAATAATAGAGAATTGAAAAATAACATAAAATCTACCATTCATTCAGATAGAAACACTACCGCACACATTTGGGACAATGTTTCTTTGTTATATTCATCCAACTGAAACTTGCATACACACATACATTGTTCTTCGTCACTCCTTAACCTATACAAGATAGATTCAAATGATTTTATGTTCTCCTCTATCCCCAACAACAAAATAAAAAAGAATGGACAACAACAATCGAAAACAACCTTCCCTGGGAAATATTTCAAAGCTTTATACAAAGAGGTGCTCTTCGAGCATTTCCTCCAACTACTTTACACTACCTTAAATGGAATTAAAAACTACTAACTACTCAATGCCTATTACAATGAATATTGCGTCAAACAAATAAGAGCGCAAGCTCCAAATCTGTACTCTGATCTGATACATAAAACAGAATAAATTCCCCCATCATCTTTTTTGATGCCTCAACCTTCAAACATTAGAGACATTCATGACTCAAAAAGTTCTGTCAGATATCTCATTAATACATTGATCAGTTTGAAATTCAAAATATTTCAAAATGTGTGCTAGTGAGCCAAGTTGTCCTCCAAGCTTGTGATTTTTTGGCGATGCTTCTGCATCATAAGGCAATATAGAAGGGAATAGCACCCTATGTTTCTAGCCTCAAAATAATTTCCCTAATCCAAAAGTATTAGTTACAAGGACTTAGGCTGATTTTTAATAATAAAAGATTGTTCTAAAATTCAATGTCTTTATATAATTTTCTGAATACAACATATGCAAAAGTAAATGTGGAGACAAAAGAAAAAATACCAAGTCACAATTTAAGACATATGAGACATAATAGCAATCGCTTATTTCATTCCAAGAAATCAAAAGGATCGTTCTCTTTACAAAAATCCCTGAGGGAGTTTGGACCAAAGTCAAACTTAGATGTTCCTGATGAAAACCATACAAAAGGACTTCTGGCAGAAAGAAAAAAACTAAACTTTAAAATTTGGATCAGATTTCCATAGATTGTTTCCCACTTGACTCTGCACAATATCCTTTAACAATCATGAAATTTAATTCATAAACAGACAAGTCTACAAAGACTATCAAAGCTAGATAAACACCTTTGGAAAACAAGTGTCTGAATGAAATAATTTAGACTTGAATCTTGTTGTCTACAATACGACTCTACTTTCATAAAAGAAATTAGGGTTTTAATGAATTAGAAAATGAATGAAAACTGAACTATCTCAATAAAAATCAAGAGAAGACCTTACTATGCTTTCTCCTTCTATTCTCCCTTTGTTCTTCCTTCTCTTTTTTCCTTTAAGAAATCAAAGTTAGTTGAAGTAGTTCAACTACTTCTTTTAGTTAAGTTAACTAAAACTCAAGTAACTTTTAGTTTAGGGGAAAATTTAATATAATAATAAAAAGGGTCTTTAATAAATAATAACTAGTAGGTTGGACCCCTTGTGACTCCCTTTAGTTTATTAACAAAAATAAACACAACTATTCAATCAATCAAACACATCCCTCCTTGTGGCTCCCATCATCATTCTCATAATTTGGAAATTAGTATCAATGATATTTTAAACCCCATCCAAAAAATATAATATCCAAAATATCCAAAAATAGTATGCTGTCCAAAAAACTTCAGTAGTCAATTATTCTGAACAATCAATAAATAAATATACTCAAAAACCATATTTTCCACTTTGGGAGAAAATTTTTCCTTTGTTGTTGTTGTCTCTCTTTGATTTTTCTGAATTAAGCTTAGGTTCTATGGAGCCTTTAGGCTTGATCTCACTGACAATATGAGAGTATTCATCTCTCAAGTGCATGTGGGATGAAACGGATTTGGAAAAATCACTTGAGGGAGAGGATGGGGCAGAAACAAATTTTCCTTTATCATGTGTATGGTGGGATTCACTATACAAATGAGTGTGCACGGGAAATTTGGACAATTGGGGTAACCAGTGGAGGAGGAGTAGGTAGAGACAAATTTGGCCAGCCACGATGTTGGGATACTATTTTGTGAACAATCTCTTGCCATCCGTCATTTTTAGGGACTTCGGGTTTTAATGAGACATGAAGGGGAACTGGGATACAAGGGACATGTTAGGGTTGGAAGGAAGGCCTTTCTTGCATAGATTGGAATACCCCATGTCCAATCCAGTTGAAAAATTCATCTTGGAAGAGTTGGTTTAACTCTTGTGGATATGCATCAAAATGTATCGAAAATATTGTCCTTCTAGGGACTCTCTTCTAATTCCCTCTTCCCATGGTATTTCAGCCATGTATTCCTCTGTTGAAGAAGCTCATTCATGTATGCAACATTTATTAGCAACTACCTTCTTAAGCAAACCATAGGTGACATATATTTAAATCTGAAAAAAGGTTTGGCTCAGCAAAACATCAGACTCATGCAATCCAATCCATAAAAATTGTTTAATACTTGCCAATGAGCAGGGGGTGAATAAGGCTTATGGGATATTTGAGGGGGTTGTATTGAGCAAAAAGTGATGAAATGAAATGGAGTAGATCATGATTACTGCTCAACAAATCATTAAACAATCAATTGTGTTGTAATAACAAAACCTATCAATTGTAACCCATCTCTGTGTCATCCTTTAATTGTTATAATACATAGTCTCCATTTAATTATAATTTAATTTTAATAACGAGGCGTGCAAAGTGAATCTGGGAATGTGAGGGGATTCGTAATGTGCAAAAAAGTGAGAGAATGGTAGGGACGTTAATGGTTATTGTTCATAAAACAAATTAAGTAATCAATAATCATAACTTTTTACTAAAATCAATCCAAAAAACACCAACACCACACCAACAATTACTGTGTATCAAATTGTTTGTTGTTCCAACATTTAAATTTTCCATAATTTCTTAATTCATAACAATTTGTGCAATCATAACTCGTAATCAAAAAAGCCTTTCCATTTCAACAATCTTGTTTAAGAAGACGTTGATATTTTATTTTTTTCCTTCCTTTTAAGAATAAAAAAAAAACGCACAGCAATATGCTCGACCTCTATCCCATAATGAATCACTATAATAATCAAAATCCACTATCCACCAATTTAAAATTGAGCCCAATTAAAATATACACATCTCCTTTTTTTCAAATACGAACAAACTTTCAAAATATGCAAGACTCTTATAGGGATTTATAATTAATAATTTACTCATTAATTAATTAATTTAAATCCAACAATGTCAAAATAACATTTTGTTTTCTAGGCCACCTAGATCTCTTGACTCAACTTTCCTTTTAATTCATGTGACGTGCTCTTCGAGATGCATTCTCATGCATTCAAGGGTGCCACTCGCCTTTTGATTAGTTTTCGTAGTTTTCCAACCCATGTTGTCAACACTCCATTTGAGCAACCTTGTGAGAGACTAAGGGCTTCTAAGGAATAAGGACACTACATTATTTCACACCCCTTATAATCTTCATGAGTGATTGTCTCAGTCTTCCCTCACAACATCATGGATGTATCAAACTAGGTAATCATTAACCTACAATTCGAGCTATGACGAAAGTGATAGTAGGCTCTGACAAAGACTCCACCACACCTCTCCCTCAATATTTGGTCTATGTGCATGGCCCCTCTACTCCTTATGTGAGTTATATTAGCAAGCAATCGTGAGGCAACATCAATCAACAAAACACTATCAACGATCCATATATAAAATCCTACTGTAAACGATCATGTGTCACATATGCATAATGAAATACTCAAACCAATACAATCCACTCCATGACTCAATCAGAGTCCCAGGAGGTCCATTGATGCCCTCAACATCCATAATCCATCAAGTGTCCCACACACTTAGGTAAACTCGTCACTAACATCTGTCAACACGCATATATGAAATAACATAAATAATAACCCATCAACATCATCATAAAAATCCATAAGCGAAACAAATAACCGTATACTATAACTAGATCACTTGCACTCAAGTGTCCTCAAAGAATAAGTCAATAAAATGTGCTCGCAAGAGCAAAATGTTACATTAAATTTTGTAGACTTGAAAGAACAATTTTTTCCATTATTATTCTTTCTCTCAAAGTAGAATATGAAACTAAGAAAATTATGCGAATTTTATTAAATTTCTTATGTTAGATGTAGCATTTAAACTTTAGGACTGTTGAATTTATTAAACTTATATTATCATTTATTATGAATCTCTAGTGTTGTTTTTTTGAGTTATTTATTTATTTATTTCATAAATCATTTAAAATTGGAAACCTTCTTTGTCAATTAGAAAATAAAACTCCCAATATCTAGATAATTCTATTTCTTACTTTATTGCTTGAAAAATAATTCAATACTTGTATAGTTTCATTAACAATATGAAAATATTAAAGTTCTTTAACAATTAAACTTGGAACCACACATATGGGGTGATGACAATGCGGCCACAAACAAACACGAGTCACACCTAGCCACCAATTCAAAATGTAGTAATGACGCTTCATCATCTCGATGGGGGATGTCTAATATGATTTTTGTGGGTGACGTAGGTGTGTGTGGAGTAGGGAAGATCACCCCTCACCACGACTCATGAAATCATGACACATTTGAATCTAGCATATGCAAGGTATAGAGGGATGAAACATGGTTTAATGATATGCAGTTATGCAACGATGGAGGGTCAAAGAAGAAGAAGAAGGATCATGCCATGATAAGGGGAGACTTGGATGTTTTGGAAATGATGAGTATTCTAAGTGCTCTTTAGTTATTTCTTTACGAGGTAGGCTATGATGCTTTCAGTGGATTGAAGTTTATATGGAAAAGGGGATGGAGACACTCTAAAGGTTGACCTTTCCTTGTCATGGGGATTTCGACCCTTCATGCTTATGGAGAGTGTTTCTGGTGTGGTTGGGCCTTTAGGTATTTTCTTTGGTTTCAGTTCAATTTTCTACATAGAAGAGCATGTCTAGGAAGGGAGGTTGTTGTGGTGGTTCTCCATTCCTTTTAGTACCCAAGTGGGGCTTGACATCTGCTCCTATATTGGTTAGGATAGTGATATTCAATGATCTCTGTGTTGGTGTTTGCAAGGGGGGGACTACCATGAGGAATAAGGGAAAGTGGGGGGGAGGATAAAATCTTCTTCCTCTTGGGTTCCTGCAAATTGCACCAAGGTGGAGAAAGAAGCTTATAATTCAAAGAAGTGATATTAAGATAAATGGTCAACGAAGACAAGGAAGTGGTGGAGGAAATGGTGGAAGAGTTTATAGTGAAGTGTAGACTGAGTACAAATGATAGAATTGTGGAAAAGGTTTGGCAATGGAATGAGGACCCAATCTATTCCCATAATTGGTATGCAAAATACTTTAGGATCGTCAAGATATATTGACTAGTGAAAATGTTGGTGGCCCAAGCTTTGGAGAAAAGAAAGGAATATAAGCATTATATCCTTCACACACTCGCGATTTTTGGGGAAAAACATGAAGCTCTTTGTCGAGTACCTTTCACGGTTAAGATCATTGTTTCAAAACCGGTAGATGAGGGAAAAGGGAATCAGAGGGAAGGCAATACAAGCTCAATTGGGACATGTGCTAATCCAATTGAGGTTGAGCATAGGACAAGGATAATAAAATAGAGGTGGAGGAGAAGACTAAACCCTTCCCAAGTGCTTGATAGTTAGTTTGATCATGCTTGTGTTATTTTAACTTTTAGTTGATATGAGTAACTATAAATTGTCATTTCAAGTATTCCTTTTTTGGGTTCTTTGATAATGGAAAAACCCAACTATAAACAAAAATATGATGATAATCCCTAGTTGAAGATAAAACTTGTTTTTTTAATATGATAAAAATAAGTAAACTACCTTACCAAATACCTTAAAGCTTAAACTAAGTTACTAAATACCTCATAGCCTTTTCAAATGTTTTGTCCTTTAAATTTTAAAACTTGTTACTTAGTCACATCTTTACTTTAGAGCCTTTTCAAATGTTTTGTCCTTTAGATTTTAAAGTTGTTACTTTCTTAGACACATCTTTTGTACGAAGAGAAAATCTTTTATAATGTTTTGTCCTATATTTTAATATTTTAAAACCTGAAAATTAGATTGTCACGTCTTTTATAGGAATGTTTTCTGCTGTAGATTTTACACTTGCTACTTAGTTAGTCACATCTTTTATACGAAGAGAAAATCATTTATAATGTTTTGTTCTATATATTTTAAAACCTGTGAATTGGATAGTCACGTCTTTTATAGGAAGGGACGAGCCTTTTCAAATGTTTTGTCCTTTAGGTTTCAAAACTTGTGAATTAGTTAGTCACACCCGTCTTTTAGATTTTAAGACTTAAATTCTGTAAATTAATTAATCACATCTTTTATAAAAAAGTATAAACAAGGAAACTTGTATCTGTGTATGAAATAATGAAGTTAATCATTACTTTTTAAATGAGATGATTGCACATTAAGTGTGAGTTAATTGTGCTACATATATCTGTAATTGTGCTTACCAGGAAGAAGGAAATTACTCTGATGTTCCAGATGTCCCTGGTTAAGTATTCCTTTCAATTAACAAATTTAGTTTAGCTCGCAGCGATCCTTCACCCATAATCCTGGTTGATTCCCTTCATAATTTACAAGTGCACACAACTTTTCGTCCAAGAAATCAGCTTGGAAAATATATTACTATATTTATCACTCGTAAAAATGAGTATGTTCTTGGTTGCCTAGGCCCCCATGATTGTTGAAAGTAAAAAAAAAGTTGCTGGACAAGGGACGGGAGGCAGCTTTCAGGGGCTTCTTTACAAGTTCATTCAGATTGGCTACACCATCAGTTCATTCAGATTGGCTACACCATCAGCTTACCGTCTTGGAGAAACATACATTCACATAGCCTTCGAGAAATATGCATTCACATAGCCTTAAAGACATAAAAATGCTCCATCTATACATTTACTGAATGACTTCAGGACATTAAAAGAAGAAAACAAAAAGATGAAACCTATGCTGCTCCGTTGCTCTTGATAAGTATGCATTAGCCAAACCAGTGATTTGCATTGATTAAGATAGGCAGTACGTAATGAACTGTCTATGCAGTACAAACACCACTTTAATAATGAAGAGTCGTGCAAAGACGAGCTCGCTTCTTGGTTTCTTCTGGAATTTATAATGAAGCATACGCCATCGTATGTACATGAAAAATCCTGTCACGATGTTGAATATTATAACACCGTCAATAAATAAACAAAGAAGCTTACTGTAGGACTAAATAATGACCAAATAATGAACGACAGCATTACCAGGCACTGTAGATAAATCAAGGGAACCCACTCCGACATTGTCGCCGATGGTACGGTGAGGAGAGATTAGCGTCGACATACAGGGTGTCCGAACTGCAACTGTTAGTACAGTACAGATGAGGACTTCGCCAAAATAGTATGACATTTACGGTCCCTCAATAGATAGGATAAGAGGTGATCAGGACTTCGCTAAAATAGTTAGTCCTGCCACAATGGACTGTCGTTCCCTTTATAGCACGACAAGTAAACAGGACATTGCAAAAATAGTAAGGCATACCAGAAATGGACTTTGGTTCCATAAATATCATGATAGATCACCAGGACTTTGTAATCCATTACAGAAATGAACTAGCACTCCATCGACAGGATGATAGGTGTTGAGGACATTTTCAAAGTTAGAGATGTCGGGCCCTCGAGTGTCTGTGCTATTAAAGCTGAACTTGTTCTTTTCTCTTTTTGGATTAATAGTTGAAAGAGATTTAGGTTAGACATGATATAGATAAACAACACAAGGTAGAAGCGATATAGATAATTAAAATAATTTATTACACTATATGATATATTATATTTCAAATATTCATAATTGTAAAAAAAAAAATATTTACAACAATTTTTTTATAACATATAATTTAAAAAAAAATGCCCATAGACAAAAACATATTATGAGCAAGATAATATTGTAAATATCACATAAAGAACTATCATGTTTTATCAACCTCATATGTGTAACACAAACGTGCAACAACATGAGTATACAAATAGATTAAGAAGGATTAGATACTATAAGAGACGGCTCAAAAAAATAAGACAGCATAGATACATGGCTATGGTTGTCTACTGTATTGAATGATTGAGAGCTAAAAAATTTGAATGCCATTAATTCTATGTGAAAATAACGATTTAGATGTGAAGGTGAAGCGTGATGGGCTGGCAGAAGAATAGAAGGCACATGTCCCTCAATTGCAGATTCTCTGAAAGTAAGCGCATGTGCCCTCTATCTTCTGTCAACAACATAATCACCTTCTTCTGCTTTCCACCATTAGGAGATCACATACCCGCTAGTTAATTAGCCTTGAGAAAAAAACACAGATCAGATGATTGTCAGTATATGTAATATACACAAGGACCGAGGGCGCAGAGCGCAACCTAACTAATTTATAAGTGGAAACAGCACGAAGCGATTATGCAGAAAGAAATCAATAGTTGCTTCTTGATCTTATGCCGTTGTATCAGCGAGCGTCCTCTAAGCTCTATAAATCACTGGCATCTCTCACCCTTCTTCCATCACTGCTCTGATGGAGAATCATCTTCTTGTTAAGTCACTGGCATCTCTCTCCCTTCTTCCATCAGTGCTCTCAAGATGATTTGATGGAGAATCATCTTTTTGTTAACTCATGTGTGGCTCCCGAATCCCGATATATCCTCTTTTCTAACATATAGGAGCAGTGTAAGGGGCATTCAGATTGTCTAGACTTATTTTAGAACACGGTATAAAGGGCATTCGAATTGTCTATAGAGTCGAGTAAATTTGAAAAGGTTGGAATACTGAAATCTATTGTTGAAATAACAATTTTATTCATTTGGCTGGATTATCAAACGTCATTGTCGTTAAAGATTACGATTTAGAGGTGCAAAATTTCCCAATTTCATTTGGAAAAAATATTCTTCCTACCAAAAGATATTGGAAAAATTTACAATTCGAAAACTCTTACGCTAGCGCTAGCAAACGATTTGAGTGACCCTTCTTTCACACCAAACAACAAAACTCATAATATGTTGGTCAGGTAACCATGAAATTGTTAAAATAATGGAATCAGTTGTTGAAATCCAAGTTGAGAAATCTTATCTAAATAGGTAATATCTAAATACTTTTCTTATTTTCAATAAGAGATGATTAAACCAAACGACACACATATTAACCTATAAGAAGCTCATATTCCATCCTGCAATCATACTCTGTAGGCAAACGGCGAGTACCTGCCACTTGGCTGACAGTACACGCATGTAAGACAACATATTGGCGGGGAAATGGATATTACGAGTCCACGTCCAACTGGATCGATGCCGTATGTCAGGCACAGCTTATCTTGAGGGTGTCCAACAGCCGTAATCGCAATCTTCTAACGTTGAACCAGAGTTCCAGTTGGCTATAAAGAGATCGATGAGCACGAGCACGAGAAGTACACAATATAATCTGAAATGAAAAGGTATCACTCCTTTTTCGCTGCTGCCACTTTAGAGACATTATTACTGGGAAGGTTTCGTTGTCAATTGGACTTGATGGTCCTCCTCGTAGAGAGGAGGGGCGTTACACGTGGTGCTAATCTCCATGTTTCTCTTCGAGGACTTGGACTTCACATCTTTTTCACATCGAATTATAACAAATCTCCATGCTTGGCTCTTCGAGGTCTTGGAGTTAACATCTTATTCACATCATTGATTCCATCGAAGGGCTCGATACATCTTTTCACATGCAGAAACCACAACCCAACAAAATTTCTCACGGGCTTCCTAAGTTACCGCTCTTCGACATTTAGTCGATTGGATTTAGCTTAATTTCCAGGGTTCTTGTGCTTGCATTGTGAAATCAACATTTTGAAATATGTACAAAAAGTTATATATTAGATATCTAAACATATTTTTGTTTAAATAAATAAATATATAACTAACTAAATAATTTTGTAATATTGTTATTTTTATATTGTATATATTAAAATTGTTTTAAATAAAATTTGATTATTATATTTAAGAGTAAGAGAAATTGGTTGGATGAAAATTTAGACACGTCATAATTTTAGCTATCTAGATTTCATAAATAATTGGTGTATGAGACCCCTTTGTTTGTGGGACATGGGACCACCTCCCCCCAACCATTTAACTCTCAAAGTTTAGGAGGTATACATACCCTACCCCCTCTCAATTTGAACTTGTGACTTCTTAGGAAGAAAGACATGTTCTTAACCATTAGGCCCACTCATGTTGTATGGCTAAGTATGTATTATTTAGATTTAAGTATGTATAAATATAAGATGATTTTTTTAAATTAATTTATTTTATTAACAATATAATTAAATTTAACCTGATATGGGGTATCATTTGGACACATTGTTACTTGAGAGGGTGGTGGCTCTAGGTGTCACTTTTCTACTACAAAGCTCATGGGCTCATGATAGGCCGGGTTATGAAGGCATTCAAGAAATTGAATGGCGATCTGAGCTCTGCATGCATGAGGTCGAATGATACTATGATACTACATCTCATGATCATGAAAAACAATTATGTTGTTATTCTCCCTGCTTACGCTTATATGATGACCATATGGAAGTTAAATCATCATTCATAGTTGGCTGCGGCTTTGAAAGATTCTTGGCTTCTCTATCTGTTATGGTTTACTTTGTTATTTGGCTCGTCTATTCGCTTGTCTCTGTTAAGAAATATTTTTCTACTCATCCACGTTTCATTAAGGCTCCCCACAGAAGGAGGCCTAGACTTTCACTTGCATGCCCCTTGCATGCTTCTAAGGAAACCATTTAGGTAGCATAGTTCTATCATGAATTTGTTCCTCACAAGGATCAGGCCACTATGCCTGCCCTGGAAGCAAAAGTGAAATTGGTTTAAAAATTCAAGGAAGACGAGGAGGTTAGGAATCAATTGGCTGACATTATCCTTGATCTGAGTTGCACTAGAACCGAGAACTCCAAATTTTAGATCCCTGTCGAACATTATTGGCACAAAAAAATAATGGTAGCATTGGGGATGCTCCCCGAAGATAAATATTTCAAACAAATCAAGAGGTGCATGAAGACACTAAAGGATCATGACACTCATCTCATCTCGATGGTCTCCTGGATTGCAAAGCACCATGGTGGATCCTTCCAATTTCTTGTTATTGGTCAGCCATGGACATAGTTTTCTTCAGCTATTGAAAATGAGGTCGATGTTATCCCACCGGTCCCTCAAGATCCTCATTCTAATGACTAACATGATGTTAATATTTTTTACTCAATATTTGTTAGTGTTTTTGTATGTCGAGACTATTATAATTTTAATATTTGTTAATTTAAACTACTATGACTTATAGTTCTCAAACTATTTATTCTCTATTATGGAATGGTTTCCCCACAGGGACATGCTCTGAGTATTTGTAACTTCTGGTTTTAGAGGACTCTTTCATCATCTTTTGGTAACAAAAAAATACGTAAATTCTTTTAATCTTATTTACATTATATATAGATATATATATATGAATAATTATATAAAAATTAATTATTTGGTTATATATTATTTCATGTTTTCAAATTATTTGGTTATATATTATTTCATGTTTTCGATAGGTGATCTTAACCCTTATTTTTATATAGGTTTATTTAAATTGTTTTTTAAAGTAACTTTTCAAGCTTGATTTCCTTGAATTTATATTTATCTCGTAGTTATAAAATAATATTTCATCTTTTAGTTCAAAATTTGTTAAGTACATATCATGATTTGTAATTGATAGGTTCTAGGATCTCATCCTTTGCAATGGTTTATGGGAATAGAGAATTTATATTTATCTCGTAGTTATAAAATAATATTTCAACTTCTAGTTCAAAATTTGTTAAGTACATATCATGATTTGTAGTTGATAGGATTTAGGATGTCATCCTTTGCCATGGTTTATGGGAATAGCGAATTTATATTTATCTCGTAGTTATAAAATAATATTTCATCTTTTAGTTCAAAATTTGTTAAGTACATATCATGATTTGTAGTTGATAGGATCTAGGATGTCATCCTTTGCAATGGTTTATGGGAATAGCTAATATGTAGTTTTAACACTTTACATTAGCCTTATAAAAAAAATCATGGAAGAAAGTTCTATTAAAAAACATCATATCTTTGAAAAAATAAAATACAATATTTTTTTAATAGATTTAAACACATTTATTTATATAATAAAATTGTTAAATTGTATTCATGATCATGAGTTACATTAATATCTAGTTTTAACACTTTAAATAGTCCTTATAAAAAAAATTTTAGGGAAGAAAGTTCTATTAAAAAACACAATATCTTTGACAAAATAATAAAAATTCCATAGAAAAAAGTTCTATTAAAAACACAATATCTTTGACAAAATAAAATCCAATACTTTTCAACAAGAAAGAAAATTCTTATAAAAAACACCATATATTTGACAAAATAAAATACAATACTTTTCCACTAGATTCAAACACATTTCTTTATACAACGAAATTGTTAAATTCTATTCATGATCATGAGTTACATTAATATCTACTTTTAACACTTTACATTATCCTTATAAAAAAAGGCATGGAAGAAAGGTCTATTAAAAAACACAATATCTTTGACAAAACAAAATCCAATACTTTTCAACATGAAAGAAAGTTCTTATAAAAAACACCATATCTTTGACAAAATAAAATACAATATTTTTCCAATAGATTCAAACACATTTCTTTATACAACAAAATTGTTGAATTGTATTCATGATCACGAGTTACATTAATATCTAGTTTTAACACTTTACATTACCTTTATAAAAAATGTCATGGATGAAATTGCTAATAAAAAAACACAATATCTTTGAAAAAAAATTAGAAATGCTATAGAAGAAAGTTCTATTAAAAACACAATATCTTTGATAAAATAAAATCCGATACATTTCCGCATGAATGAAAGTTCTTATAAAAAACACCATATCTTTGTCAAAATAAAATACAATACTTTTCCAATAGATTCAATCACAATTCACAACTCAAACTCCCTTAACCAATCACAACTCAAACTCGAGCCTAGATTCATCAGTCATACATCAACATTATTCATGGCGCAAGAGAATATAATTACTCAATCAATCTTACATCAACATCATTTTAATGATGCAAGAGAATCTATTTACTCAATCAATCGTACATGGATTTTAATTTCATTGCGCAAGAGTAATATAATTACTTCATTAATCGTAAATCAACATCAATTCCATGACGTGCTAATAATATAATTGCTCAATTAATCATAAATCAACATTAATTCCATGGCGCACTAGTAATCTAATTACTTACTTAATCATAAATCAACATTAATTCCATGGCACGGTAGTAATCTTATTACTTACTTAATCATAAATCAACATTAACTACATGGCACCCTAATAAGATAATTACTTAATTAATCATAATTCAACATTATTTCCATGGCACACTAATAATCTTTTTACATACTTAATCATAAATCAACATTAATTCCATGGCCCGCTAATAATCTAATTAATAAATTAATCATAATTCAACATTAATTCCATGGCGCGCAAATACCCTAGTTACTTAATTAATCATAATCACATTAATTCCATGGCACTCTAGTAATCTAATTACTTACTTAATCATAAATCAACATTAATTCCATGTCGTTTTACTATTAATCATATTACTTACTTAATCATAAATGAACATTAATTCCATGGAATGTTAAGAATCCAATTACTTAATTAATCATAACTCAACGTTGATTCCATGCGAGGCTAATAATATTATTAGTTACCTAATCATAAATCAACATTAATTCCATGGCGCACTAATATTCTAATTACTTAATTAATCATAAATCAACATTTCCTTAAAATTAAATGATGACAAAACAAAATAGTTTCGCCTAACAAATAACCAGATAAATGCACATACCATTGCAGATGGAGAAGAATTGGTGGTGTTCATTATTAAAGGCTCGGTTGAAGTCTTTCATTCATTTGTGACAATCTCGAATAAAACTAACAATAATTTGGAGATGACTTTGGATACTCTCGACAAAAATCTGGTTACGTCAAAATAATCGATTTTAGAGTTCATGCTTACTAACCTATGCGGAATGATGTCTTGGCTGTTAATGAGGCGTGGGTTATGCACTTACCTCTAGTCAAGGTATGGATCTATCCCTAGCTCAGGGTTGAAGCCTGGGATGTTTTGTTAGAATTAAAATCCTTAATTTACCATATGCAAGATGGCCATAACATACGATCATGGTGAAATGTTGCGTAAAATTCCCTTAATTTACCATATGCAAGATGGCCATAACATACGATCATGGTGAAATGTTGCGTAAAATTCCCTTAAGAAGATTTAAAGGATCATAATTTTAGCTATGTAAAAAAGGAAATCTTAGGTCGCCTCATACTTAAAATAAAAAGTAAAGGGAGTCAATCTAAAGGATCAACTAACCGAGCAAACATTGGCTTTATACCTCCATAAAAAGAACTTAGAAAAGATCCAAATAAAAAGAATCCCACGACTATATTCACGGGAGGGTTTTACAAGAGGCCACTCTCGTTAATAGACTAACAATATGGCAGGTGAACTTTTTAAGGCTGGAAGCTTCTTGCAAGGGGTACCTTCTTGGTAACGCAGATATTGGCAAAGACCAGGAAACAACAATAAAAGAATTAACAATCCCAAGGAGGGACGGTGAAGAAGTGTCATTGAATGACAATGACCAGACACATTATTTAAAGATAAACCCTTACTCTTCATCTTTTCCAAGTCCGTGGAAGAAGGAATCCAAGTCAATCGTGTTCCTAAACATCTTTCTTGGTTATTCACTTCGTGTTGGAACCTTCCACGATGGTTAAAGGAAAGAGAAACAACCTTCCGATCTTCTCTGCACATTAAAGTGGAAATAGTTCTCGAAATATAGTAAGCATACAATTACGGGTTCGATCAAGGAAAAGAGAGTCCATCCGTTCGTATCAATTGAAATGCCACAACAACAGTTTTAAAGAGACAATTTTCCCAGTATCTAAATCGCAGAGGTTGGAAAGTATCTTCTAATTCTGGCGCCAGTCAAATCTATGCATTATAAGATTGGTGAATACGCCTGCCCAATGATTACTCAGGAACTTCCTTCATTTTCCTATTCCCACCGCGTCCCTTGCTTGGGAAAATGTTGAACAATGAATTCGATGGTTGTAAAGTGTAACAACCACATTGATGCGGCCACACGCGAAGCCATTTTTTTTTTTTTTTGGAAGAATTAAGGGAACGAAGGCAACGACAACAAAAGATTGACCACACACTAGACAACGAACAGAAGCACGCAACCCAGGTAACAGGAAACTGCGACACTGTGCACAGACACAAGGGCAACTGGGAAAACAGACACAGAAAACCAGGAGTAACGACCAACCACCCGATGCAACAAGCCACACCTACAAGCTTAAGGGACAACTTCCCCTTCCCGACATAATGTTGTTGACGAACAAGACTAAAACCTCAAGGCACACGAACCAATGCATGCGCCCAAGTCAACATGCACGCTCAACAACGCTCACATGGTAGGCACCGACTCCGACCAAGATATCATTCGCTGCTAACCCATAGGGTGCGCAATGCTCCCCGCATCAGGAATCATGTCGTCCCCAGAAGAGAGGCGCGACAATAACCCTGGGGAAAAACAAAAACAGACCAAGGCTCAAGAAAACTCAGACGTGCTAGGAACCGAATACTGACTGGGAGACGATACCTACCCCCCACACAAAGGGTTGACGAGACACTAAGGAATGAAGGCAAGGGGTGACGCTAGCCCACACGACATCATCCCCGACCCCACCAAACACCCAGGCTAACCGGTCAATGAATACATTCTAAATTAACATGGGTTCCATTCTAACGGGGCACGTCAAGTTACAACTAATCATTCATGCACCCAATAACTTAACGTTAAAACAATAAATTTAGCAAGATTAAGTAATCAACACTAGAAACTTAATCATAAATAAAATCTAACCTCAATTATAATCAATTTAGCAAGTCTAAAATTTACAATCTAGTCTTTACTCAGCATACTAATTTAATCATTATTACAACCTAAAAGAGTTATTCTTTATTAATCCACATCCCCATCCGACTAGCCATTAACTTAAATAACAATATTAACAACTTAAAGTAGAACGCTACCATTATATCCCTTATGAACAATTTAAACCTCAACATGTAGTCTAACTATATTGTCCGGACTAACAATACTAGCCGTCCATTAACACTGAGAAGGAAAGTACTAACTATTAACACTACTGGAGAAATTCAACAAGGAAATTAACATAGCGGTTACATAACAATTAATATAGCAGTTAACCCAACATTTGACATAAGGATTAGCATAACAATTAATTTAGCAATTTACATGATTGTTAACATAACAATGATAGTGCAATAACAAGGTGATTGACATAATTGTTAACGATTTAACTCGCGGTGGCACTTAATCATTAAGAATGAATCTGTTGACCATTGATAATGCTGTAGCAATTGTTATGGAAATTAATAAGGCAAATATTATATCATTTAGCATTGCAATTAACAACAAAAGGAAAATGTCGACCATTAAGCTTGTTGTAGCAATTGTTTCGGAATTTAATATGACAATTACATAACAACAAATCTATCAATAACAAGGAAACTTACCTAATTGTTTAACCATTTAATTCGCTGAGGCATTTAGACAATAAGAATGAATATGTTGAACAATTAAGTCACTGTAGAAAAATCAGCAAAAACGCAGTGCACCAATGGTGGCCAATCGTGCCCAGTCAACAACAACTCAACAATTAAAGGAAAATGTATCCAATCAACATCAATGCAGTCCATCACTCAAGGGAAAACACAATCACAGTTTAAAGGAAGAATAGTGGTCATTATTGCAAGTCAATTGTGAATTGAATGGCTAAAAAAAGGGTGGGCGATTTCAACAGCTACAAAATCAATTTTTACTTATCAACCGTGGTCATTCCAGCAAGTAAATTTATGAATTGAATAGCTTAAAACATGGGCGAATTCAACATGGACACAACCAATTTTTAATTACCCAAAACCATGGTCATTCCAACAAGTATATTTATGAATTGAAAAGCTAGAAACGTGGGCGAATTCAACAAGCACACAGTCAATTTTTAATTATCCAAAACCGTGGTCATTCCAGCAAGTAAATTTATGGATTGAAAGCTAAAAACGTGGGTGAATTCAACATGCACACAGTCAATTTTTAATTACCCAAACCGTGGTCATTCCAACAAGTAAATTCATGAATTAAAAAGATAAAAATGTGGGCAAATTTAGCAGCCACTCAACATACTTTTTTTTTTAAACAAGTCGTGGGTGTGTTAGCAACCATTGAACATACGTTTTCTTTAAGAAAGTCGTGGGAATAAAATCTAAGTATTAATTTCGTGGTGGTTAAAATCATGGTAACAGGAAGAAACACAGACAATGATAAATGTTTTCATTTGCCAGGGATAAAGAAATTGCTTTTCATTCGCATGGGGTACACAAGTAAAAATCTAGACATGGATCAACAAATAAAAATGTTTTTCCATTCCAGGATACCAATACACAAATGCAGACATGAAATCAATTCATTTTTTTCCATTGCCAGAAGACCAAATATAAAAATGCAGACAGGAAACCAAATTGTTTTTCCATTGCCAGAATACCAATACACTAATGTAGACATGAAATCAATTCATTTTTCCATTGATAGAATACCAAATAAAAAAATGCAAACAGGAAATTAAATCGTTTTTCCATTGCGAGAATACCAATACAAAAAGCAGATTATAACTTAACCAAGAATAAAAATGCAGGGTCAAATGATCCATCAAGATATAAAAAAGGGGTAAAAATGAGATAACGACGAGCTATAAGCATGTCGAGTTTAAGGAAAAACTTCGCCAACAATCACATTTGCAAGGTTAAAAAAAACGCATCTGGGCACAAGGTGAACCTTCAGCCAAGGACCAACATCAAGAGTAGATGGCTAACAGGTTCGTCCTTCACTCATCATCCTCGCACAGAAAAACAAGGCATTGAGATCCATAGGTCTATTAATGCCGGGGCAATGACCGTAAATCAGTCTCCTGGCCGACTTCTCAGGCGAGAACTAGTGAGCTAGGGACAAAGGAAAAGAACCAAAAGGGTCACAATCAAAACACCACAAGGTGATCAAGACATGTGGGGAAACGAAGTCCATGGGAGTCAATCAATCATTGAGCTAGGCTAAGAAAAATTTCAGTCATCAGTCTAGACAATCAGTTCACTTACCCAAATAAACATGCAGATCCAAGCATAAATCCTACAACAATCTACCATACCAAAAATGAAGAGAGCGTATTGTTTCCTGATCGCATGCTCTGAGTGGACATCCTATGCGCTTCGTGCAACTCCCGCTTGTCAATCAACGAGACTTCACCGGTACCTCCCAGCCAATGTTAGGGGTACTCTTCTTCCCCCTTACCCCCCCCCAAGCTGCAAAGGATCCACAAAACTATCCAGAGATTCAACTAGCTCCCAGCTCACCTCACAAGGCCGAGCTACCACTCCTCATCGAGCTAGGTATCCCAACTCCCACAAGCTAAGTCAGTCAAGTAGAGATTTCTTCAGTGTATGGTTACACAAACATAAGAGATCCTTCATCCTTCTCCTCCCTTCATTATATAGAGTTTCAAAGTCCCTTACTATCCTAAAATCTCATTTAATTAAAGTTTTAAAAATTAAATCCTAAAAATCCTCCCTGTACAAGTGTCACCCATCCCCTTTATTCCTCCACAAATTAATTTCTTTAATTAATTAATTTCCCTTATTTCCCTCACCTACCTAGATTCACTCCTAGAATCGTTCCTAGGTGTCCCCAAATTTTCTTACAGGTTTTAATGACTTACCCCATTATCAATTTCCTAGTTCAGTTTTAAATTAGAAAGTTCTTAATGGTAGATACCTTACTAAGTTTGACTTTCTGTTTTTTCCCTTGTGTTTACCTTTTCTTCTTATGTTTCCCTCTTTTCTTAGTTTCCTAAATATTTTAGATATCCCTCTTTCCCCTTTTCATTTAAGACTCAAATTGGCAAGTGTAGAAATTAACCCCCTTTTTCCTTTTTCCCTTTTTAGTTAATAATTTTAAATTATCATAAAATAATAAAACAATTATTTCCCTTTCTTTTATTTTACTCGAACAGATTTTTATGAATCATTTAAAATTGCTTACCCCCTTCTTTTTACAAGATTTAACGAAGAGTATAATTATTATTTATGTTTTTTTTTATTTTTATTTTGTGTGTATATATATATATATATATATATATATAATTTTATTTTATTTTTCAAGTTAAAATTTTACCACTAGCATAATTTAGACCTAGACCTTAAATTTTCATGCTAGGCAACATTTTATCAGGGAAATTGTTTTAAAAATTATTATCACATTATTTGTCCTAAGGCCATCTAGGTTCATTCATTTATCATTAACAACGCGACGTGCCCTTCAGGACGCACTAGGTGCTCCAAGGGTACCACTTGCCTCATCCATTCCCTTGCGGGACATGCCCTTCAGGGCACACCACGTGCTCCAACTGTGCCACTCGCCTCATTTGTTCCCTTGTGCGACATGCCCTTCAAGACGCACCACGTACTCCAAGGGTGTCACTCGCCTCATCTATTCCCTTGCGCGACGTGCCCTTCATGAGGCACCATGTGCTCCAAGGGTGCCACTCGCCTCTTGACTGACTTATTGTTTTCATTTTCTCTTCCATTTTTTGGATCACTTATGGTCCCATGAGGACCCTATCCTCAAGCCGATCCCAACTCAAAGGCATTCGACACAGTCGACCATAAAGGAACTCGAAATGCGCCATCTTAATGGTGCTTTGGTAACTATTGTTATAAGTGAATTCTAGCAGTGGTAAGAATTCCTCCCAACACTTTTGTTGGTCCATCACGTACATGCGCAACATGTCCTTCAAGGTCTGGTTCATTCATTCAGTCTGCCTGTCAGTCTCTGGGTGATACATAGTACTAAAGTTAAGTTGGGTTCCCAAGGCCTCTTGGAAACTCATCCAAAGTCATCCAGTAAACACCGATCCTCGATCAAATATAATCCTCTTAGGCACGCCATGAAGCCTCACAATCTCATGGATGAAAACTCTAGCCATGTCAGGTGCCTGATACGTTGTATGCACAGGAATAAAGTGAGCACTCTTCGTCAGAGTGTCTACTACTATGAAAATCGAGTCATGTCTCCTTTCCGTCAGTGGCAATCCAACAATAAAATCCATCGAAATAACCTCCCATTTCAATTCCGAAATAGCGTGCACCTGTAGTAATCCTGCTGGGGGTCTTTGTTCATTCTTTACTTGCTGACATTCTAGACATTTGGCCACATAGTTAACTATGTTTTCCTTCATTCCCTTCTAGAAGAATAAGGGTTTAAGGTATTCCCTCATCTTCGTGAATCCCGGGTGAGCCATGTAAACTATTCTATGAACCTCGCTTAGGATCAACATCCTCAACTCGTCATTCAGCTGTACATAAATCTGATTTTTAAACCTTAATAAACCATCACTATCAAACGAAAATCCTTCAAATCTTGGTACCATCATTTTGTTTTGTCTGATAAAACCCTCGACCTCTTTGTACCAATCATCGTCATGCTATAAAGTTAGAATATTTTCACATAGATTCATCTGAAGAGGCAGCACTAAAAATATGTGTGGTCTCTCACTCAATGAATCTACCACTCGGTTCACTATTCCTTTTATGTAAGTAATCTCGAAGTCGTACTCGCTATGCAATTCTGACAAACGTCATTGTCATGTGTTCAAGTCGCTTTGCGTAAAGATATGTTGTAGTCCACAGTGGTCAATCTTTAATTCAAATTTTTGTCCAACAAGGTAGTGTCTCCAATACCTTCAAGGCATATATGATGGCTAACAACTCCAAATCATGCGTCACATAGTTCTCCTCATGCCTTCTCAGTTTCCTCGAGATGTAAGCGATCACTCATCCATTTTTCATCAAGAATCTGCCTAAGCCTTCCTTGGATGCGTTAGTGAATACCAAGAAGTTCACATCCATGTCAGAGACCTTTAGTATTGGTGATGTTGTCAACAACTCATTGAGCCTCCGAAATGCTTTTGCACATTTCTCGGTCCAAACAAACTTCTTGTTTTTCTTCTACAATTCCATGATCATATTTGCTATCATTGAAAATCCCTCGACGAACCATCAATAGTATCCTGCTAAACCCATGAAGCTACAAACTTCCAAGACATTTTTCGATGCACGCCATTCCATAATAGCCTCGAGCTTTGCTGGATCCACGGCGATTCCTTCGCCGGAGATGACATGCCCTAAGTAGTGAATCTTCGATTGATAAAACGAGCATTTGGACAACTTCCCATACAATTTGTGCTCTCGCAGACACTGTAGTACCAAGTGCAAGTGCTCGTCATGCTCCTCCATGGTCCAAGACTAAATCAAAATATCGTCAATGAATACTTGGATGAACTTGTCCAAGTACTCGTGGAACACCCCGTTCATCAAACTCATAAATACCGCTGGGGTGTTTTTCAGTCCAAACGGTAAAACAGTAAACTCATAATGTCCAAACCTCATATTAAAGGCGGTCTTAGGGATGTCATCTTCCTTAATCTGTAACTAGTGGTATCCTGATCGCAAGTCGATCTTTGAGAACACCGTCGTGCCCTTCATTTGATCGAACATATCATCAATCCTCGACAACAGGTACTAATTCTTGATTGTTTCCTTGTTCAACTGACGGTATTCAATGAAGAGCCTCCAACACCCATCCTTATTTCCTATGAAAATAACAGGCATATCCCACGATGACACACTTGGACGTATCAGTCCCAGGTTCAATAATTCTTTTAGTTGCATTCTCAACTCCTGTAACTCCAAGGTCGACATCCGATAAGGCATTCTAACTATCGGTTAAGTTCCCGGTTTTAGGTCTATAGTAGACTCCAATTCCCTCTTTGGTGGAATCCCAAGTAAATCCTCCAGAAATATGTCTGCAAACTCTCTCACCACTAGAAGGTGTTCTATACCTTTGCTACTCCCTTCTTGTTTAACGCAATGATCGCATAAATCTTGCACCCCTTGTGCATGCTCTTCCGTAGATGCAAGGAAGAGATGAACCTTAGGGAAACTCCTTAGTTCAGTCCTACAATCACACATCTATGTCCCTAATCATCGACCAAGCTCAATCATTTCATCTTGCAACTAAGTATTGCCTCATGTGATTCCAACCAGTCCATACCGATCACAATGTCATAAGACCTAAGATTGTGACATACATGTTGGCCCTAGTAACAAACTCTCCCAGGTTAAGGATACAACCCGTAACCTTTGCTCCAACCTTTTTTTGGCTCCCGAGGCCATCTCTACGAAGCTAAACTCATCCTGTTCAACTTCCTTTACCTTAATCCTTTTTAGCGTTGCACCAGAAATGAAACTCTTGGTAGCATCGGGATTTATCAAAACACTAAGGGTCTGGTCAGCGATGGTACCTATAGTCTCAAGCACAGTTGATTGATGCTCTGTCTGGTGGTTATTCACCATTTCATGAATCCGATGGGTGGTACCCAAATCTCCCACGGTAGTGGGTCCGGCTGATCCAGATGCTCTAGTCCTCTCCACAGGGTAGTAGCGTTGGTAGTGTGGCTCCCCACATGTCCAACACCCCTTCTTCAGCCCAGTATTCCTGGTACCCGAAGTAGAAGATGACGACCCACTAGCCTGGAATCCTGTTCTTCTCTATTGAACAAGCCTAAACTGTTGTTGTTGCGGTCGACGCGATTGCTGATGATGTGGTGCCCGATAAGGTGTTCGTTGTTGAGGCATTGATCACCAAGGTGTAGTGAAAGTGGAACCCCTCTGGAAGCCACGATACCATGGCGTATGTCTGGCTAGTGTCTGATGCTACTGTGCACCAGATGACACCTACCATGCTGGTCTTGTTAGAGTCCTGGTATGACCCCTGCTGATAAGCTCCTCCTCTACTATGAGGGCCTTCTGGATGGCATCATGCAAGGTTTCAGGCATCAAAATCCTAACTTTTTCACATATGTTGGCGTTAAGGCCAAACACAAACCTATTGACCTTAATATTACCAGTGTTAAGATGCAGAGCATACCGGAGCAAGTCCATAAAACAGGCCTCGTACTCGGGCACCATACAACTGGCCTATCATAAGGCATTGAAATCATTGAGCTGACACTCAATAAATTCCTCTGATAGGTATCTCTCTCATAACCATTCCTCGAACATTTTCCATGGCACGTCTTTGATGTCCATGTTCAACTACGGTAGAAGCATCTTCCACCATAGAAGAGTGCTTTCTTTGAGTTGGAAGACCGCCATGTGGACCTTCATGTTGTAGGTATAATCGCGAAGTGCAAAGCACATCTCCATATTCTCCAACCATGCCTCAGGAACTGCATCGTCCGAGGAACCAAATAACTCGGGAAATTTAACCTTCTTGAGTTCATGGTGAATGCTACTAGTACCGGCCAAAGCACGCGGTGGACCCTCAGTGGGTGCTGGTGCCCTAGCCTTATCTCTGTCCAAATGGCTGATCATTACCTTAGACATGCACTGAAAATATATCATCATTCCGACCACATCACTAAATGCTATCTTCTCTTGCTTGACAACCTATTCGTCTCCCTGGGGGTTATCCCCTTAGGCGGGGCTACTACTAGAGACATCGTGCCTCCTCCCGTAGCACCCTGTCATCTACCTCCACGACATCCTATAACCATGATTACCTGCGCGAATACAAGTCAACTCAATTAGCAACATTATAATCAATTCATATCAACGAAAGTCGTAGCAATCCCAAGTCGTAGGTTGAACCCACTCTGATACCATATGTAACAACCACATTGATGTGGCCAAGGGCGAAGCCAATTTTTTTTTTTGGAAGAATTAAGGGCACGAAGGGAATGACAATAAAAGTTTAATCACAAACCAGACAACGAACAAAAGAACTCAGCCCAGGTAACATGCAACTGGTACACCGCACATAGACACAAGGGCAATCGGGCAAACAGGCACAGAAAACCAGGAGTAACGAGCAACCACCCAATGCAACAAGACACACCTACAAGATTAAGGGACAAATTCCCCTTCCCGACATAATGACGTTGACGAACAAGACTAAAACCTCAAGGCACGAGAACCAATGCATGCACCCAAGTCAAAATCCGACACTCAACCACGCTCACATGGTAGGCACCAACTCCGACCAAGATATCATTCACCGCTAACCCATAGGACACGCCATGATCCCCACATCATGAATCATGTTGTTCCTAGATGAGAGGCATGACAATAACCCTGGGGCAAAACAAAAAGGGACCAAGGCTCAAGAAAACTCCGATGCGCTAGGAACCAAATACTGACTGGGAGACTATACCTACCTCCCACACAAAGGGTCGACGAGACACTAAGGAATGAAGGCAAGGGATGATTCTAGCCCAAACAACATCATCCCTGACCCCACTAAAAACCCAGGCTAACCGGTCAATGACTACATTCTATGTTAACATGGGTTCCATTCTAACGGGGCACGTCAAGTTACAACTAATCATTAACGTAACCGCTAACTTAACGTTAAAACAATCAATTTAGCAAGACTAAGTAATCAACACTAGAACTATAATCATAAATACAATCTAACCTTAATTATAATCAATTTAGCAAGTCTAAAATTTGCAATCTAGTCTTTACTCAACATACTAATTTAATCATTATTACAACCTAAAAGGGCTATTCTATATTAATCCACATCCCCATCCGACTAGCCATTAACTTAAATAACAATATTAATAACTTAAAGTAGAACGCTACCATTATATCCCTTATGAAAAATTTAAACCTCGACATGTAGTCTAACTATATTGTCCAGACTAACAATACTAGTCATCCATTAACACTGAGAAGGAAACTACTAACTATTAACACTACTGGAGAAATTCAACAAGGAAATTGACATAGAAGTTACATAACAATTAATATAGTAGTTAACCAGACAATTGACATAAGGATTAGCATAACAATTAATTTAGCAATTTACATGACTCTTAACATAACAATGATAGCGCAATAACAAGGCGATAAACCTAACTGTTAACCATTTAACTTGCGGTGGCACTTAATCATTAAGAATGAATCTGTTGACCATTGATAATGCTATAGAAATTGTTCTGACAATTAATAAGGAAACTATTATGGCATTTAGCATTGCAATTACCATGGCAATTAACAACAAAAGGAAAATGCCAACCATTAACCTTGTTGTAGCAATTGTTCCGTCATTTAATATGACAATTACATAACAATGAATCTATCAATAACAAGGCAACTTACCTAACTGTTTAACCATTTAATTTTCTGAGGCATTTAGACAATAAGAATGAATCCATTGACCACTTAAATCACTGTAGCAAAATCAACAAAAACGCAGTGCACCAATGGTGGCCAATCGTTCCCAGTCGACAACAACTCAACAATTAAAGGAAAATGTATCCAATCAACATCAACACAGTCCATCACTCAAGGGAAAATGCAGTCACAATTTAAAGGCAAAAGAGTGGTCATTACTGCAATTCAGTTATGAATTGAATGGCTAAAAAAAGGGGGGGCGATTTCAACAACTACACAATCATTTTTTAATTATCAACCATGGTTATTCCAACAAGTAAATTTATGAATTGAATAGCTAAAAATGTGGGTGAATTCAGCATGCACACAACCAATTTTTAATTACCCAAAACCGTGGTCGTTCCAACAAGTATATTTATGAATTGAAACGCTAAAAACATGGGCGAATTCAGCATGCACACAGTTAATTTTTAATTACCCAAAACCGTGGTCATTCCAGCAAGTAAATTTATGAATTGAAAGCTAAAAATGTGGGTGAATTCAGCACGCACATATTCAATTTTTAATTACCCAAACCGTGGTCATTCCATCAAGTAAATTCATGAATTGAAAAGATAAAAACGTGGGTGAATTAAACAACCACTCAACATACATTCTTTTTTAAGCAAGTCGTGGGCGTGCTAGCAGCCACTCAACATACATTTTTTTTAAGCAAGTTGTGGGAATAAAATATGAGTATTAAATTCATGGTGATTAAAATCATGGTAACAACAAGAAACAAAGACATTGATAAATGTTTTATTTCGCCGGGGATAAAGAAATCATTTTTCATTCGCATGAGGTACCCAAGAAAAAATGCAGACAGGGCTCAAAAAATTAAAAAAAAATTCCATTCCAGGATACCAATACATAAATGCAGACATGAAATCAATTCATTTTTTTCCATTGCCAGAAGACCAAATATAAAAATGCAGACAAGAAACCAAATCATTTTTCCATTGCCAGAATACCAATACACAAATGCAGACATGAAATCAATTCATTTTTCCATTGCCAAAATACTAAATATAAAAATGCAGACAGGAAATCAAATCGTTTTTCCATTTCTAGAATACCAATACACAACACAGATTATAACTTAACCAAGAATAAAAATGTAGGGTCAAATGATCCATCAAGATATAAAAACAGGGTAAAAACGTGATAACTACGAGCTATAAGGATGTCGAGTTTAAGGAAATACTTCGCTAACAATCACATTTGCAGGGTTAAAAAAAATGCATCAGGGCACAAGGCGAACCTTCAACCAAGGACCAACATCAAGGGTAGATGGCTAACAGGTGCATCCTTCGCTCATCATCCTCGCATAGAAAAGAAAGGAGTTGAGATCCATAGGTATATTAACACCGAGGTGATGACCGTAGATGAGGCCCCTGTTCGACTGCTCAGGCGAGGATTGGTGAGCTAGGGACGAAGGAAAAACAACCAAGAGGGTCACAATCAAAACATGACAAGGTGGTCAATACATGTGGGGAAACGAAGGCCATGAGAGTCAATCAATCATTGAGCTAGGCTAAGAAAAATTCCAGTCATCAATCTAGACAATCAGTTCACTTACCCAAATAAACATGCAAATCCAAGCATAAATCCTACAACAATCTACCATATCAAAAATGAAGAGAGCATACCATTGCCTGATCACCCGCTTTGAGTGGACATCTCGCATGCTCCATGCAACTATCGCTTGCTGATCGATGAGACTTCACTGTTACCTCCCAGGTAATGCTAGGGGTGCTCTTCTTCCCCCTTAGCCCCCCAGGACACAAAGGGGCCACACACATTATCTAGAGAGTCAACTAGCTCCCAACTCATCTCGCAAGGCCGAGCTACCACTCTTCACCGAGCTGGGTATCCCAAATCCCACAAGCTAAGTCATTCAAGTAGAGATTTATGCAGTGTAATGTTACAAAAACATAAGAGATCCTTCATCCTTCTCCTCCCTTCATTATATACAGTTTCAAAGTCCCTTGCTTTCCTAAAATCTCATTTAATTAAAGTTTTAAGAATTAAATCTAATCAGATGCACTGATATCACAATAAAAAAATCAAACCCCAATGGTACACTATCTGACTCGATCCAGATTCCAAGGGGTTCCATCGATGCCTCTGCATCCTCGAGGTCCAAAATCCTGCACACTCAGTAAAACTGAGTCAATAGCACCTGTCTATGTCAATGCAGTAAAACAACATTTCATCAACCCATAACGCCTCATAATTAAAATCACATGTTTTAATAGCATAATAATCCAGGTCACTTGGGAGCAAGTGTCCTCAAAGAATAAGTTTTCTCAGTGCACCAGAGAAGGATGTTATATAAATGAGGCTCTTTTACTTGACAAGTGTGGAGGGAACAATGTTGAAGAGAAGAAGTCAGGATGATATTCGCTACGGGAAAATTTCTAAGGGCATAACGCACTCAATCAAAAGAGAAGTACCAAGCGAGAAGACACAACTAGAAAATCAATCGCTACAGGAGAATCGTTGATGGTAAATTATCCTATAGAGGATGCTCAATAAAAACTGTTGGGAAACCTTTGATTGACAAGTTATGTGCATGTTATAACTATGAGATTTAATTCACATTTTTGTGTGAGTCCCACCACTAGCTCCCTTTAAAATTCCGTTATGCATGAACCAATATCTGGGTTGTGTTACAGGTTTTATATATTTAAGAAAACATAGGTTCTAACAACCTTCCCATCCCGAAAAAAACAAATCTCCATTTGTATAATAATCTAATCCTACACTAGCGAGTAATCTAGAATTTTGTGACTAACAAGACAATGAAAATTCAAATAAAAATTGTTCTAGGAGATCTTTTTGGGAGGTGGTCCTATATTCAAAGCTTAAGATTCATTCTGGAGGTTACCAATGCCTTAGGGGAAATGAGCATTGATGCTCGAGGAAAATATGATTACATGAGTGGATATATAATGCAAAATTTCAATCATAAAATTATATTGGTTGCACTTATGAAACTGTGATTCTATTGATATTATTTTTTAAATGAAATTTCCAATGTGCCACAATAATTTCTCCTCGCAAGGGTATAGGTTGGAAATTTCTGGTGGAACAATTCGATTAGAATCCTTTAGGTTAAACTTTTCCATAAACAAATATTATATATAAAACAAAAAAACTCCTTTCGAAATAACAATGAAAATACCTCTACCGACAAATAGCTTGAGTCTGATATTCCTCGGTAGCGCTTCTTGCACTTCTTCTAAATTTTTCGCTTGTAAATCCTCAAGACCTCACTAGTACCTCATAACAAATGATAGGAGTAATCTTCTTCCCCCTTAGCCCCCTAAGGTGCAAAGGGGCCACACACACAACCAAAAATCCTCTAGCTCTCATCTTGCCTTGCAAGGTAGATCCACCACTCTCTCTCAGGCTGGGTATCCAAACTCTCACAAGTAAAACCAGTCAAAAATTTTGCAGCATAACTTTACCCATAACTAGTGTGTTTTTTTTTTATCATCTCCACCACTTGTTTTATATAATTTCTCCATAACTCATCCCCACTTATACAATTAATTCTATTTTTAATTTAATTAATTTATAATTATTTCCCCCTTACACTTGTCACCTTTTCCCCATTTTGCACTAGTAAATCCACATTTTATTTTAATAAAATTCAATTTCTCTCACCCTTCCTAAAAGGACTCATTCAATCACTCTTAGTTGTCTCTTTATCCCCCTTATTTCCAATTAAATATTAATGCCTTACTAAATCTGAGTTGAGTGAAAATATGATTCTTCTTTAGTTAGACTAGTGTTAACTAGACTCTAGATTCCTTTCTATTTGTACACATTCTCTCCTCTATGTTTGTTTCTTATTTTAAAAACTCCATTTTAATAATTTCTCTCACCTATGTGCCTTAAATCAAATCATTAGGATTATTTTAATTTACTTAATTCTTGAAATTATTTACCTCATCCCTCTTTTTCTTTAGTTATTAATTTCAGGTTAGCCTCTTTACTAAACTTATAATTAGGCTTATTTAAATTTTATTTTCAAAGGCTTAGTCTCTTATAGGGATTTATAATTAATAATTTACTCATTAATTAATTAATTTAAATTTGACAATGTCAAATTAACTTATCTTTTTCTAGGACACCTACATCTGTTGACTCAAGTTTCCTTTTAATTCACACAACGTTCCCTTCAAGACACGTTCCTGTGCATCCAAGGGTGCCACTTGCCTTTTGAATGGTTTTGGTAATTTTCCAACCCCTGGAGTCATCACTCCATTCGGGCAACCTTGTGAGAGACTAAGGGATTCCAAGGAATAAGGACCCTGCCTTATTGTGCAACCCTTAAAATATCCGTGTGTGACTGTCTCAGTCTTCCCTCACAGCATCGTGGACCTCTCGAACTAGTTAATTGTTAACCTACAATTCGAGCCACAACGAGAGTGCTAGTAGGCTGTGACAGGACTCTGCCACATCTCTTGTTAAGAACCAAACATCAATATAGCATGGAAAAACCTCAGGAAAAGTACTCAATGCTTTGAAACAGAGATAATTTCAGATAATAAGCCTCTTCGAGGGGGCAACCTCCTTTTACCCCACATAAATGTTCAAGTACAAGATGATTCAAAATGAAAATGTCTCCTTGGTATATATAGGAGACTAGGAGGTATAATTACAACT
>ML779285.1:978505-996716 GCA_009831015.1 Picea engelmannii
TCCTCACAACTTGCCGATTTTTGTCCTTTCCAGGAGATCTCACTTGTATAGAATGCCCCGCACAAAATAATTGATATCAAATTCTGAAACTCACACCCAAAATACTACAGACTGTCCATGATCCAATGCAACTAGTCCCACTCGATTTGGATACTCTAGAAAGAAGTTATGCTTGTTTTACCTGAAACACCTTCTTGAGACTAGTCAATAGGACTAGTCAAATACCCTATCTTACACAAGGTGTATCTACAAATTTAAGATGACCCATAAGATGAAATGTTTACCAAATATATATTACTAATTTCTGTAAATGACCTCCGGATTTCAGGGTTTGAAACGTTACAAAAAAAAAATCTAGCGAAAATTCCGCAATGGCTCATTTTAGGATGATTCCATAACCCTATCTTCTACAGGTTGTATCTCTGAAAGTATAAGGCCTCAGGAGCTGAATTTTGAACCCAACGTACCTTGATCTGTCTACTAAATACCCACCAAGAGGTTCCTTATGAAAAATTGTATAAAAAATGTTATAGCGAAAATTCCACGGTGTCTCAGATGTAGCAGCGAAACCCCAAGACCTTGAGCTCTGATACCATATGTTAAGAACCAAACATCAATATAGCATGGAAAAACCTCAGGAAAAGTACTCAATGCTTTGAAACAGAGATAATTTTAGATAATAAGCCTCTTCGAGGGGGCAACCTCCTTTTACCCCACTTAAATGTTCAAGTACAAGATGATTCAAAATGAAAATGTCTCCTTGGTATATATAGGAGACTAGGAGGTATAATTACAACTAATGGCCTAAAGCCGACATAAATAAAATAACATTACTAATATAATATGCCCCAATTAAGGGTTAATGATCCAACATTAGGGCTTAACATATCTCCCCTAATATATTTTCTATGTGCATGGCCCCTCTACTCCTTATGTGATTCAAATTAGAAATCAATCATCAACTTGCGTCCATCAACGATCCATATATAAAATCATACTATAAATGATCATATGTGACATATGCATAAATGAAATACTCAAACCAATACAATCCACTCGCTGACTCAATCTAGAGTCCAAGGAGGTCATTGATGCCCTTGACATCCATAATTCATTATTTGTCTTTAACACTTAGGGAAACTTGTCAATAGAATCTATCAACATGCGTATATAAAATAACATAAATAATAACCCATCAACATCATCATAAGAATCCATATGCAAAACATATAACTATATACTATAACCGGATCACTTGCATGCAAGTATCCTCAAAGAATAAGTCAATAACATGTCCTCATAAGGGAAGAATGTTACATACACCCCCTCTTGTTTTAAACTTCATCCGAAAGTTGTACAGTATATAAAATGCAGTAAATAAAGTATCTGACAAGATATATATGTCTAAACAATCAAATAAGTAAGGAAATTGTTGACCATATCATATTCATCCTCCCAGGTAGCCGAGTGTGGACTATAATTGTCCCACTGGACCTTAACCCAATCGATTGTTCGACGCCTTAGCTATCGAATGCGATGGTCCAGAATTTGGACTGGCTCCACGTGAGTGCACCCTCCTTTGACACCTACAAGGATATCATGTCAATCACATGTGTAGGATCACTAACATAATGTCTCAAAACAGATACATGAAAAACATCATGTATACGCCTCAAATAATCAAGCAAGGCTAGTCGATCGACAATGTGTCATTTCCTTTCCACAACTTCGAAAGGTCCCACAAACCTAGGAGAGAGTTTAGCATGCTTTCCAAACTTGATCGAACTCTTGTGCAGTTTCACTCGTACGAAAACTTGGTCGCCAAATTCATAATTGCGATCAACGTGATGCCCAGTGACATAACTCTTTTGTCGATCTTGCACTTTTTTAATACTTTGTCTTATCACTTGTATTTTTTCTTCCATTTATTGGATCACTTCTAGTCCTACTAGGAACCTATACTCAATTTGATCCGAGCTCAATGGCCTCTGACACGGTCTCCCGTAAATAAACTCAAAAGACGTTATCTTAATGGTACTTTGATAGTTGTTTTTGTATGCAAACTCTAGTAGTGGAAATAACTCTTCCCAATGATTTTGTTGGTCCATTACATATCTCCACAACATATATTCCAAAATTTGGTTTGTTCTTTCTTTCTACACTTCTGTCTTAGGGTGATGTTCCATACTAAAGTTTAGTTTTTTTCGTAAGGCCTCTTGGAAACTGGTCCAAAAACGTCCTATAAACATCGATCCTCTATCACATATAATCCTTTTTGGCATGCCATGTAATCTCACAATCTCACTGAAAAAAACTCTACCTATGTCTGGTGCTTGGTACGTCATATGCATAGTAATAAAATGTGCATTCTTTGTCAGAATGTGAACTAACATGAAAATCAAGTTGTGCCCCCTTTCCGTTAGAGACAAACCAACAATAATTTCCATCTAAATGACCTACCATTTTGATTCTGAAATAGTGTGTGGTTGTAGTAATCTTACCAGATCTCTATTTTTAGCCTTCACTTACTGAAATTCTAGACATTTCACCAGGAAGTTAATTATGTACACCTTCATTCCTTTCCAGAAGAATAAGGGCTTAAGGTTTTCCCTCATCTTCGTGACTCCCAGATGAACCATGTATACTGCTCTATGAGCTTCAATTAAGATCAAATTTCTCAATTCATCGTTATGAGTTATGTAAATATTGTTATTATACCTGAACAGTATCGTTCTGGCCTTCCCAACCACACTGTCTCATTGGTAATGTGGCTCTCCACATGTTCAACATTCAACCTTTGGTCCAATAATCCTAGTCTGTGAAGTCAAGGTTGTTGGCCAACTAACCTAAAATCCTAGTATGTTCTACTGAATAGGCCCAAACTGTTGTTGTTTTGGGGGATGTTGTTGTTGAAGTTGTGGTCATATGTAGGGATTCCTATGCTGAGGATTTAGTCATCGGGGTGTCATGAGCATGGATCCTCTCAATGTATCTCAATACCCTGATGAATGTTTGGCTGGTGTCTGATGCTGCTGCACATCGGATGTCGTATGTCCAGTCGGTCTTGTAAGAGTCCTTCCCTGAACCCTGTTGGTCATCTCTTCCTCTGCTATGAGGGCCTTCTAAATTGCATCGTGCAATGTCTATGAAATAGGATCCTCACATTTTCATGAATGTTTAGGTTAACGTTGAACACAAACTTGTTCACCTTTATCTTCTCTGTGTTCAGGTGTGGATCATACCTAAGCAACTCCATGAATCGGGCCTCATACTCTGACACCATATGACCACCATGTCATAAGGAATTGAACTCATTGAGCTAGCACTTGATTAATTCCTCTAATAAATACCTCTCCCGAAACCCCTCCTCGAAGAATTCCTAAGACATGTCTTCGACGACCACATTTAGTTGAGGCATAAGTGCCTTCCACCATAGAAGAGAACTTCCCTTCAACTGAAAGATTGCCATGTGGAATTTCATGTTGGAGGTGTAGTCACGAAGTGAAAATCACATTGCCATGTTCTCCAACCATGCCTCGATGGATGATCCATCTGTGGCACCCATGAACTCGCTAAACTTAACCTTTTCCAGTTCTCTGTGAATTCTACTAGTACCAACTGGGGGTAGTGAACCCTCATTGGTTACAAGATTCCTAGCCTCCTCTTTATCTAGTTGGATAATCAAAGCCTCTGACATCCTCTGAAAGGACCTCATCAAATCAACCAAATGCCCCAGAACATTTCAATCTTGTCCAATGATGTTTTCTTCTCCTTGTCGGTTAGACCCCTCTGGGGTGGATGCTACTGGAGGTGTTGTTCCTCTTCCCCTAACACCACATCGTCTACCTCCACGATGTCCTTTAACAATGTTTACCTGCATGGACAAATTTAAATTTTAATTAGTGATAAGTTATTAATCAAGTGTTTAATACAGTGGAACGCATGATGATCCCAAGTCACAGGGTTGAACCCGCTCTGATACCATATGAAACGACCTCATGATGGAGCCCACCTCCCATTCGGGGTTCTGCGACCTCCCGATCACTAGATCATTCTCAATTCCTGAGTCAAAATGGATCTTCGGGCTCCTGTTGGAACCCCTTGAACTAGTCCATAGATCCGTTTATATAAAACCTACCATGTGAAAATGTGAGCACCCAGTGCGAGCTTTCCCCATCATGTTATTGTCGCTGTGATCATGGGCCTTACTCAAAAGGTGCTAATCGTGAATCAACTTACGGATTTTTTGGATGCAAGGAAATTCTTGTTCCTCCAATCCCCGAAACCCGAAACAGGTATAAGGTGTTTAGCTCCTTTCCTTATCTCCACTCATGTGACCACTACCCTGTGGTCACGCGCTTAACTCCAAAATTTTTACCGAAATTTGGATTTTGCGATTCTAACGACTCTTTGGATCCTCCCTTAAGCCTTCTCCACATGACCCTGTCCTATGGACTAGGGCTACTCCTCTGAGTGCTTCGGATTTCGTGATATGGGGAATCACGATGTAATGCCCCTTCCTTTCCTTTTCAAATACCATAAACCCGGAGACAAGATACCTGTCGGATCTATGACCCATATATGTCACTTGATCAATGACCTAGATCTGTCACTTGATCAACGACCCAGATCAAATGTTGACGATCTCCTATTCGGGATTCTTGCAAAGTCTTCACCTCCCAATTCTTGGTGACCAAACTGCTGGTGACTCCTGGATCCCTACCACATGTCCTCCATAATGGATGGTCCTCGTTGATCTAGACCCAATGGTCCAGATATATCATGACCCAACAGTTGTGATTCATTGTCAATGATTCCCCGTCAAGAGTCTGGGGAAGCCTTCTCCTATGATTTACCGGTGGCCAAAATGTCGACCAGCAGCCACATGTCCCCTCCAATGGAAGACTGTAACCTTTCTCCCTGATAAAAGGTTGTGATCTCTTCAGAATGACTAATGGTCATGATCAAATCCCAACATTCTTCTTTTCGACAATTTGGGAGAGTCTTCACTCTCAATCTCCTGGTAAACAAATCCCCAGTGACTCTTGGATCTATGCCACATGTCCATTGATGATGGACGGTCCTGATGCTTTAGGGACTTTGACGAGTCCTCTCTCCTCTACATGCGAAAGGTTAAACCTCATGTTCCTTCCCTGGATTCGACGATTCATGACAATTCAAAACTTCTCCCTTGAAGTCCTCTACCATCCGTTCCACCCTTATGTGCGGCCTCTCATGGATTAAACCCCGAGAACCTTCTTCTAGATCCAATGGCTATTAGTCCTTTGTGCTCGATATGATCTTTCATATCTGATCTTTTCCTCCATCTTTCTCTTGGTCTTTCATTTCAGAACTTGTTTAGGGGACAGATTCTTCCTCTTCTCCAGACTTTCGGTACTCGATTTTTCAAAACCCTTTCTTTCTGTAGGAAGAGATCAATGGTCGATCCTTTCACTTGATCGATGACTCTTATTCCTCCTGAGATTTGAGCATATAACATTCCCATTGTTAACCTTTTAGCAACTTGACAAGATCTAACAGTTGTCGTCTATCAGCTCTTCCTCCTCGAAGGTTCTCCACCATCCCTTTAGATCTCTTCTCCTTCGTGCTACCTCATGGTTTTGGATGTGATTTTTACAGTCCATATCCTCCACTTATGCCAATCCAATGATATTTGTGCTCCTCCTGAGCTATTTGTTGATTTCTTCTGGACTTGGGATATTTTTGAAGGTTCAAATGCTTTAGTCTTTGATTTCTTCTCTCCCGTGAGTCCAATGACTTGGGTCTCGTCCACGTTCTAAAAATGCTTCTCCTCCTGAGCTTGTGATTACTCTTTGACTTAGGAGATCTTCTAAGTCTCGAAGGCCTCGGCCTTTGATTTTTTTCCTATGAGCCTTGTAACTTTAAGTCTCGCCTGCGTTATAGAAACGCTTCCCCTCCTGAGCTTTGTCAACCCAGAAACCTCAAAAGGATTTCTCAGTGCATGTTTTTATTGTTCTTTCTCTTCTAAGCTTTGTTCCTTTGAAGATTCGAACTCCCACAAACACCTTGCATTCGAGAATGAATCTACCAAAGGAAATCATTGGAAAAAAAACAATGAACCACAACGTCAAGAATGAATGTACCTTGATCAAATCTAGTTTGTTCTTAGTGAACCACATACTTTTCTAGTAAATCTATTCATAATGCCAAAACCATGGCCATAATTTTATAATCAACTATGATGAAATAGAGAGCCCTCGCTACGCGTCTAGAAGAAGCGTTGCACGTATGGCAGAAGTGCTTCATTTTTGCGAGGTGCTATGTTTCTAGCGACCCTCGCTGCGTGTCTGGCATAAGTGTTGTGATTTTGAAAAGGAAGAAAAGTAATTTGTTGCAGTGGTTTTCTTCACTAGGGCAGAGGTCCAACTCATCATTAACAAGTAAGTGGGCCACATTCATGCCAGATTTACCCTTCTTTTCTTCATTTTCTTCATACAACTAAGTAAAAAACCATCTCCTAGAGTTCCGTTGTGTCTTAATCTTTCAGCCATATTTTTCCATTTCCTATTGTACAAACCCAAATCCTATGATTAAATGCGCCCACTTACACTCCATAACACCAATCCCTACTCTCCACAATTTCCCCAAGAGTTTAGACAACAGTTAACCACTACTTTACCTCCATCTACCAGACTATCCCTTATCCCATGTTTCCACAAATTATACCTTACCCCTTCCGTTTCCCACTGAAAATTAGGATTTTCACATAATGGAAACTAGAAGCAGTGATACTCATAAAAGGAGGTACAATAAGGGTGGGAAACTGTCCAGGTATGAGCCGACATAGATCAGAGAAATCATGGCCTCACCTTTCATTAAGAAATTATTTGAAGATGCTAGTTGCCTAGGGTTTTGTGAAAGAATTCAAGAGGTGGGTTGCCATGCTAAATTGACTAGCCTCTTTGCCACCAATTTCAATAAGGATAAGACCACAAGTGTAGGGGTAGACTTCACTACTTCCACATATGTCATTGCCACAACTACATGTATTCCCAATCATGGAGAAATCTGGTTTAAAGGAATGGATTTGGACATTGAAAATTACAAGGTTTTCCTCAAACCACACTATAAATATACTCCAACTCATATTTTTCCTTTCATACAGTTGCTAGATATATATTCCCCATTGATGAAGATGATCATGAAATACGTTACATGTGAAGGGATATTTTCAAGACTATACCAGTACCACGTAAGACTGTTGATGCATTTCACTGCCATCAAGACACTTAACTTGGCTCATTACTTATTCATAAGCCTCATCAAAATGATAGAAAAGGTACAAAGAAAAGGGAAATATCACAAAAAAAAATTATTTCATCATGTTTTGGTAAAGGTCATGGTCATCCAAAAAATTTCAGAAATCAACATGCCTTGGGAGGATTTCATCTGGTCAGTTTCTCTTATGCCTTCTACTAGTCAACCCACCAGGAAAACTTCATTAGCACCACCAAGGCCACAAGGGTTGTCTCATCTAGCAGTTTGTCAACTAGAAAGACACATGTGGCAAAGATTACACAGACTTACCAAAAAGGGAAAAAAATAGTTTTTTCCCCTAAGAGCACCAAGAAGATGTCTAGACCTAGAATGTTGACTAGGGCATAGACTAGGAAAATGCTCGAGGACAATACAGTGAAACAAGTTCAGGGAGAATTGGAGAAGTCACCTAGGCATGCAAATGACTCCCCATTGCATCATTTTGAAGAGGAGATGCCTCATGAGCAAGAGATGTTTGACCATTCAAACAAATTAAATGAAGAAATTATCAAAGAGAAAAAAGCAAAAATACAAGAGCTAAAGGATGATCTTACAAAGGAAAATCACATGGTGGCATTACTAAAAAAAGAGAACAGATTTTTGAATCTGAATGTAATGCATCAAAATACCTCACTAGGTCATCCATCATCCAACAAGGAAAAATACAAAGGTGAAACATTGATTAGTCTACAAGAAGCTGAGTTTGAAAAGAATAAGGAATATTGTTTTGGGAGAGTAAACAAATACTTGGAGAAGCTATTGAAGAGGGCCAATAAAGACACCAATTTGCAAAGAAACATGGCGAGACACTATTTTACCAGGAACCTTATTTGCAAAATTAGGCTCAAAAACATGAAAAAGAGGCTAAGGAAAGCCCTAAATAATCCAAAGAGGAGATATATCCTTGATCTCTTGGATGATGCATCACTTATTGTGTAAACCCATCACACAAGGAGTCCCAGAAACAAATTGAAATTTTTGGTATTTTGACAGTTTTGATGTACAAAAACGTAGCGTGGCCATGCTGCGCTTTCTCTTATAGGATCTAAATTATGAAAAATTTACTTGGATAGGTATTGAGTTGTAATTCACATATATATACTATGTTCTTGAGTTGGATGCATAGATAGAGAGAGAGTTTATTGAAAGTACCATTATGATACAATAATTTCTCTAGAACTTGAATTTTTTTGATCCATCTATTAAGAGAAAAACTCTATAAAGGCATTGGAACTTGATGCTAAATAATAAATTGATCTTGCTTTGTAGTGTGGGTATTTTTCCCAAAAGGTTTTTCCCCAAAACATCATTGTGCAATTTTTGGATTTTTATGTGTTAGTTGTTTTCTTTGATTGTTTGCTTAGATTTTCTATACATTCTTCTCTTGTCAATTAGATTAGGAAGCATATTCTATACTTTTTCTTCCTTTTATTTGGTAGCATACCCGTATCTCCTTAGATCCTAGTTTTTAGGGACACTGTTTTTTAATCTAAACTTGCACAAAAGGAAATAATGTTGCAAGAAAATAGTGAGCACATTAATGCTATAAATGGAAAAGTTTAATGGCATTAACTTTGAGTTGTGGAATATCATGATGAATATTTTTTCATATATTGATATCAATGGGTTGTAGTATTTGGAACAAAAACCTATGTTGTGAAAGAAAAGACTACGTAGTTTTGGAGAGAAAGGTGAGAAAACTTATTAGGTTTTGCTTGGTTGATTCTATGTATGAGTGGAGTACCCTCTTGGGAAATGTTTTTTGAAATTCTCATTTGTTCTTAATTAAGTTCAATCATTTTAGTCTCTTGTACACCCCCTTAATAAGGATATTAATCATTATGCCAATAGATTTTTTTTTATGGAAATGAAGATATTCTTGAAAGAGAAACTATAGATTCTCCTAATATCTTTTAAACTCTCTTGAAAATGATATTGATCATATATATAAGGATATTCAATATCTAAAAGTATAGTATTATTTATATTCCTTGCATTTGTTTTCATTAAATGATATCACTAGCGTAGTATTGAGTTAATTTTCCATGCTTCATGCCCTTCCATGAAACTGATAAGTCACTAGGAACACATGCATGCTCATGTGTCTAGGAAGGTCTATATAACTCTATGAAAACTCTCCTCATCATTGGACTTATCCCATAACAAGGTCTTGAGTATTTGTTCAAGAGATAGTAAGGATATACCCTTTTATAATTCCCTAAGCTCTACTATTTTGAAGAATATATCAAATTATTCTACAACCATAACATACGGGGAGAATCCTCTTTATTCTACAACCATAACATACAAGGAGAATGTTTGGTTGATTCTATGTATGAGTGGAGGACCCTCTTGGGAATTGTTTTTTGAAATGCTCATTTGTTCTTAATTAAGTTTAATCATTTTATTCTCTTGTACACCCCCTTAATAAGGATATTAATCATTATGCACAATAGAATGTTTTTTATGGAAATGAAGATATTCTTGAAAGAGAAACTAGAGATTCTCTTCATCTCTTTTAAAATCTCTTGAAAAGGATATTGATCATAGATATAAGGATATTCAATATATATAACTATATTATTCTTTATATTCCTCGCATTTGTTTTCATTAAATGAGATCACTAGCTTAGTATTGAGTTAATTTTCCATGCTTCATGCCCTTCCATGAAACTGATAACTCACTAGGAACACATGAATGTTCATGTTTCTAGGAAGGTCTATATAACTCTATGAAAACCCTCCTCATCATTGGACTTATCCCATAACAAGGTCTTGATTATTTGTTCAAGAGATAGTAAGGAGATACCCTTTTATAATTCCCTAAGCTATCATATTTTGAAGAATATATCAATTTATTCTACAACCATAACATACAGGGAGAATCCTCCTTATTCTACAACCATAACATAGAGGGAGAATGTTTGGTTGATTCTATGTCTGAGTGGAGGACCCTCTTGGGAAATTATTTTTGAAATGCTCATTTGTTCTTAATTAAGTTCAATCATTTTAGTCTCTTATACACCCCCTTAATAAGGATATTAATCATTATGCACAATATAATTTTTTTTATGGAATTGAAGATATTCTTGAAAGAGAAACTAGAGATTCTCCTAATCTCTTTTAAACTCTCTTGAAAAGGATATTGATCATAGATATAAGGATATTCAATATCTAAAACTAGAGTATTCTTTATATTCCTTGCATTTGTTTTCATTAAATGAGATCACTAGCTATATTGAGTTAATTTTCCATGATTCATGCCCTTCCATGAAACCGATAACTCACTAGGAACACATGCATTCTCATGGGTCTAGGAAGGTCTATATAACTCTATGAAAACCCTCCTCATCATTGGACTTATCCCATAACAAGTTCTTGAGTATTTTTTCAATAGATAGTAAGGAGACGCCCTTTTATATCAAATTATTCTACAACCATAACATACAAGGAAGGCACCTAAATGAAAACATTGTGGTCAACTTGAAGTGGACAATTTTATTACATATTTCCTTGTTGAAAAATCATTGATCGTGACAACAAAAAAAAAGGTATCCACAAAATTTGTGAAGAATGGTTGAAACCAAAGACATTAAGAATGTTGATATTTAAATGAAATTCCACTATATCATATGAATTAGTGAAGATGATTTTGATGATCATGGAATATATAACCAAGCATATATCCCATTGCATCCCCTCCCCTATGGTGATGGCATTGTAAAAAATGTAGTGACATCTAATGAAGGCCACATGTCTTGATTTTTTATTTCAAAATCATTGGGTTCAGTTTAGAGATAGAACTTTTGGCCAATATTTTACAAAACACATTCGATAAAGTGATCAAGGGTTGATTAGTGATATGCACTTGTTTCTCAATATTTTTAGGTTCACTATATGTAAAATATATGTTTAAACTTATGCATCTTTCCTCCAATTAACAAAAATCTATATTAGGGATCTCAACTTTCTAGTGTTGAGATTTTGGAGTTTAAAACACAATTCAACTGTAGTGATTATGAAGTTAGCTCAAAAACATGAAACAGAGGTTAAGGAAAGCACTAAGAAGCCAAAGAGGAGATATAGACTTGATATCTTAGATGATGCATCACTGATTTTGTAAACCCATCACACAAGGAGTCACATAAACAAATTGCAAGGAATTTTGACAATTTTGGAAAAATTTTGAAATTTTTGGTATTTTGACAGTTTTGATGTACAGAAGCGCAGTGTGGCCACGCTGTGCTTTCTCTCAGACGATCAAAATGACGAAAAAGTTAAATTATTGGATAGTTATTGATATGTACTTCACATATATATACTCTGTTGGCAATTTCAAATCACAGTGTTGAAGAAAAATCCAAAACACATGATAAAAAATATGTCTATGCCACTTTTTCAAGACCTTCCCTGCTCTTCTGGGAGTAACTTTGGGAAAACATATTTTTATCTATCAAAATGTGTCCATTTTATTTTCTTTAGGTTTATAATGACAAATTGATACCCTTAGGTTTCCATTGAGCCTTTCAGAGCTGGATTTGGAGTAGTGAAAGGCTTTCAAAAGTCCTCTCCAATGTTGGAGTTGTGTTTTTTATTGATGTTGCGTTTCTGGGAAATATGACAACATAGTGATTTTTTGTTTCAGAAATTGATTCTCTGATCTATGTTGGATCATACCTAGACACTTTTCCACCCTTATTGTACCATTTTTGGATTTTAAAACACAATTCAACTATAGTGATTCTGAAGTTAGCTCAAAAACATCAAAAATAGGCTAAGGAAAGCCCTAAAGAAGTCAAAGAGGAGTGATAGAATTCATATATTGTATTATTCATCATTGATTGTGTAAAACCATCACACAAGGAGTCCTAGAAACAAATTTCAAGGAATTTTGACAATTTTTGCAAAATTTTGAATTTTTTGGTATTTTGACAGTTTTGATGTACATAAGTGGAGTGTGGCCACGCTGTTCTTTATCTCAGATGATCTAAAAGATGAAAAATATACATTATTGGATATTTATTGAGTTGTAATTAACATATATATACTCTGTTGGAAATTTCAGATCACAGTGTTGAAGAAAAATCCAAAAAACATGATAAAAAAACAAGTCTCTGCCACTTTTTCAAGACATTTGGTGCTCTTCTGGGAGTAAATTTGGGAAAACATATTTTTATCTATCAAAAGGTATCAATTTAGTTTTATTGAGGTTTCTAATGATAACTAGATACCCTTGGGTTTCCATTGAGCCTTTCAGATTTGGATTTGGAGTAATGGAAGGCTTTCAAAAGTCCTCTCCAAGGCTAGCGCAACGTTTTTTATTGATGTTGTGTTTCTAGGAAATATGACAACATAGTGATTCTTTGTTTCAGACATAAATTCTCTGGTCTATGTTTGCTCATACCTAGATACTTTCCCTCGCTTATTGTACCATTTTGGAGTTCAAAAAACAATTCAATTGTAGTGATTCTGAAGTTAGCTCAAAAACATGAAAAATAGGCTAAGGAAATCCCTAAAGAAGCCAAAGAGGAGAGATAGACTTGATATCTTGGATTATGCATCACTGATTGTGTAAAACCATCACACAAGGAGTCCCAGAAACAAATTACAAGGAATTTTGACAATTTTTGCAAATTTTTGAAATTTTTGGTATTTTGACAGTTTTGATGTACAGAAGCGCAGCGTGGCCACGCTGCACTTTCTTTTAGATGATATAAATGATGAAAAATATACATGATTGGATAATTATTGAGATTTAATTCACATATATATACTCTATTGGCAATTTCATATCACAGTGTTGAAGAAAAATCCAAAACACATGATAAAAAACAGGTCTATGCCACTTTTTCAAGACTTTCACTGCTCTTCTAGGAGTAAATTTCAGAAAACATATTTTTCTCTGTCAAAAGGTGTCATTTTTATTTTCTTGAGGTGTATAATGAAAATTAGATACCCTCGGGTTTCCATTGAGCCTTTTAGAGATGCATTTGGAGTAGTGGAAGGCTTTCAAAAGTCCTCTCCAAGGTTCGCACTGCGTTTTTGATTGATGCTACGTTTATGGGAACTATGACAACATGGTTCTTTTTTGTTTCAGACATTGATTCTCTGATCTGTGTTGGATTATACCTGGACACTTTCCCACCATTATTGTTCCCTTTTCATTTTTTTGTTTAACTTCAAAAATGTGAAAACAAAACAATATATTTATGTATGCATGTAGTATTCATCTTCACTTTTATTTTGACATCTTTTTGGGTCAAATTTGAAGTTAATAGATATATATATGTTTGAATATATGAAGTTATAATGGAATTCAATTAATTATTTCTATCGAACTTAATGGTAAATTTGATCACATTTCTTTGTAGAGATGAAATTTTTTTGAACTTCATTGTTCCATGAATTTGAACATGAACACAAACCAAGTTACTTTGCATCCAGGAAACATCTTGAGAGCATTCCCCAGGGGTTTCATACTAGTTTATGTACTAGAAAGGTTGTGTAGTAAGGAATCTAGGGGGTCTAGGTTTTTGTAGCATAGGAGTATGTTGATGGGGATGTTCTTTCCCTATAGCTAGCATATTTGATTGTTTTGTTTATGTTTTGTGTGATACTTTATGATCGACGTATATGATTTTGTATATGTTGTCATGATTATATAGTTATCTTCCGATTGTTATGAATTCAAAGTTGTGCAACTTCAATTATAAGCCATAATTGAATCCAATATCGACATTGATATATAACAAAATGACATGAAGTTGTGATAGTGTGCCCATCATGGGAATTTGTGTATTGTATTGATGTAGTTTTAAATTAAATTAATGTACTACTTGATCATGGGGTTAGCCACTTGATTTTTTCTACATGTTATGTTCATTTGGATGATATAGGGAATATCCAATGATAATTTTTGTGGAATATGTTGATTGCAAATGACAAAGAACTTATCATTTACCTGTAGGTTGTAATTGACATAGCTTGATTTCGATGTGGTGTTTGTAGGGTGCACTTGATCAAATTTCAACCATAATTGTGTGTATAGTAGTATTAACTGATTATAACAAATCATTGTAATGATGGCTTTGGATCAATTTTTATATAAGATTAAATACTATCAATGATGGGGAATTATAAAAATATGCTAATGGGATATTGAATGTTGAATGTCAAATTTCTCTTATTGTTTTTTTGTTGAATGTTGAAGGTCAAATTTCTCTTATTGTTTTTTTGTTGAATGTTGAAGGTCAAATTTCTCTTATTGTTTTTTTGTTGAATGTTCAATTCTTTGGTCTATGGTATAACCTCTTAACCATATCTTTCATTGCCCATAACATGATCTTTCTTCCTGTGTCATATTTTCACATTGCCAAAGGACACATTTTTGTTTCCTTCTCATGACTACAAGGACCAGAAAGCTAAATGCTTAATTTCTATGAAATAAAATGTACTAAAAAAATCATCATTTTGAGGTCCCATATTTGACCTACGGCATTTTTCTTATCTCTTTGGCATGTATTGTCCCTTCTTATCTTTGTTGGATTTAATTGTAGGAACTTTCTATGTTTCTGTCAAGGTCATTGTTGGCTTCTTTCAAATTTTGATGGAGATGGCTATACTGAATAAGATATACAAATAAACCAAGTAGCCACCATCATTGGTACTAGCTTAACTAGTCACATTGCCCAATCACGTTGATATGTGTGGAAGCATATTAAAATGTAATGTGACTTAAATTATTAATTGTGAAAACAAAAACAAAAAAGAGACAAGAAAACAAAAAGAATTGAACCCAATACAATTCTAGATGTGACTGAATTATACAATTCTACTTTTGTTTCAATGGAGTTACAAAAGATAGACATTGTTCATATGTCAATAAAAAAATTAGAATTTCTTATCTATGAAGGGAAGACAATTCAATTTTATTCTAGTAATACAAGTATCTTTGTTTACAAAATGACATGCAGGTCACAACCTGATAAACACTACAATATGGCCATGCAATATCATAATTGAATATAGTCATAAAGTGAAACATTATAACTACATAAACCCAAACAACTGAACGGAGGTCCAGGTATCTGAAGATTTGATGCATTTACAACCAATTAAGATATGGGAAAAGATGGATTTTTGGACATAATGAATCCTAAAGCATCAAGAAGATGGATTTCTGGAATTTTGAGGTTCAAATTTCCATGTTTTACCTGCTGACATGTACAAGAGTCGGGTTAGTTTTGATACCAAAAATAATATTTTTCTAGCTTGCCTGAAGTAATTATTTGACACACAAAATATAGGCTTCATAAAGTTGATAAACTTAACAACTTACAAAATTATTTGGAAGAGAATACACTTATAGGAAACTTGAATATCTTGTGGAAGGTCCCATTGATAGAGGGTCACTTCTACAAAAACAAATATGATAATGAGACTTTAAAAACAACAAATTATTAAATTAAGAGGGTAGAAAAGTTAACATATAGATTGCATACCTAGAACTTGTCCCAACTCCACCTTCAAAAACTTAAGATATCTTACTTTTTCTATTTTTCTCTGTTGTTCTTATCACTATACTAAGCTCAGTTGTTTCTGGAAGGTGGGTTTTCTTCTTAAATCCATCTATTTTATGCCTATAAAATGATTGACCCATTTGCACAAGAATGTCTGAATGATTTGAACCCCCTCCTTTTTATGTGCATCTATGGTAAATGGTACAATCTAGCTTATGTGATTTCTCCATACCCTTTGTACCACAAATGGCCAAGATTCCATATTTTCTTGCAAACCATGGTCCATGTGCAAATAATTGATGCTAGAAACTGTTATAAAAACAGGACCGCAGAGTAATAAAATAAAACAAATGAAGAAACAAAACACATAAGACACACAATACAAGAGAGACACAGATTTACGTGGTTCACCCAGTGTGGGCTACGTCCACCAGAGAAATTGCCAGGTCCTTCCTTTATTATTATCCAATGAATGAAGGGATACAACCTACAACAAAACCTGTTGTAACTTCCTCTTCTTTCTCTCACAGTCTCTCCTCTTAGAATACAATATTCACCATCATCCATAGCCGCATCACATTTCCCTCATAAAAGAGGGTTGCCTTCTAGGGAAAAAAACCCTAACAGAATCTCTACTGTTAGATCTATGACCTTATAATGAACGGTCTAGATTTACAATTAAATTACAATATACTTTTACAAGGCAATTTTTCTTTCGGGTGCTTCGCCCCCGAACCCCCGCTTGCCCCCAGACCCCCCAGCCGAGGGGATATCCCCCGCAGACCCCGCATAGGTGGTACCCCCCCTCTGCACTCCCCCGCGTGGAAGAGTGTACATACTTCTGGGGTGTAAATACTTCATGGGGTATAAACACAATTGAAATCAAGGACCTCTGAATCAGGAAGATAATCAGGCTCCACAACCAACATTCTCCCACTTGGAGATTGATCTCAAAAACTCCACCGTTGTTGTATATGCTGGACTCTGAACCTTCTTGGACCTGGCAAATTTCTCATTTTCATCTTCATTCTTGAAGACCAACTGAACTTGAGCAGGAACTCAGTTTCTCCCTAGGTACTCCCTTTGTTAACATGTCTGCAGGATTCTGGCTAGTGTGTATCTTTTCTAGCTTCAATTATCCATCTTCCAAGGCAGATCGTATGAAGTGGTACCTCAACTGTATATGCTTAGTCTTCGAATGGAAGGTTGAGTTCTTTGCAAGGTGAATGGCACTCTGACTGTCACAGTACAACATCTTGTTCTCCTGCTTATTTCCCAATTCCTCCATAAACCTTTGTAACCAAATCATCTCTTTACTAGCCTCTGTAGAATCAACATATTTTGCCTCTGTTGTTGAAATTGCAACAACCTTTTGCAGTTTCAAAATCCAACTTACTACTATTCCACCTATAGTAAAAACATACCCTGTGGTGCTCCTCTTGCTGTCTTTATCACCTGTCATATCTGAATCAACATATCCCTGTAGAAAAGTGTATGAACCTCCAAAACATAATGCATGTGTAGTAATACCTGAGAATCCACTTTATTGCTTCCCAATGTTCTTTACCTGGATTGTTCATATACCTACTCACAACTCCCACTGCATGTGCAATATTTGGTCTGGTGCAAACCATTGCATACATCAAGCTTCCAACTACTGATGAATAAGGGACCCTGGACATGTATTCTATCTCTTCCTGTGTCTTGGGACACATCTCCTTAGTTAATTTGAAATGGTTGGCCAAAGGTGTACTAACTAGTTTTACATTCTACATTCTAAACCTCTCCAACACCTTTTCTGTGTACTCACCCTGAGACAATGTTAGTTTGCGATTTTTCCTGTCTCTTGTTATTCTCATGCCAAGGATTTTCTTTGCAGCACCCAAATCCTTCATCGCAAATGAATTGGATAATTTCTTCTTGAGCACATTTATATCCTACATATTAGTCCCTACAACAAGCATGTCATCTACATACAATAGAAAGATAATAAAGCTTCCATTTTCTAGATTTTTAAAATAAACACAGTGATCAGAATGACATCTACTATAACCCTGTCTTGTCATAAACCTGTCAAAATTCAAATACCACTACCTTGGAGCTTGCTTTAGGCCATACAATATCTTCTTCAACCTGCATACCAAATTCTCCTTCCCTTTGACCTCATACCCCTGTGGCTACTGCATATAAATCTCTTCCTCCAAGTCCCCATGGAGAAAAGCGGTTTTTACATCTAAATGTTCAAGATGAAAATCTTCTACTGCCACAAGACTTAAAATAGTCCTAATTGAAGTCATTTTAACAACAGGAGAAAATATTTCATCAAAATCTATACCTTTCTTTTGTGCAAACCCCTTTACAACAAGTCTACCCTTGTACCGCTTTTCTCCTCC
>ML779285.1:1012863-1023264 GCA_009831015.1 Picea engelmannii
TTATCCCATTTATTAAATATCTTATCCCATTATTAAATATCTTATCCCATTTATTAAATGCTTCCATTTTCGGGAACATAACTTAAATTAATAATATATTTTATTATCCACCTTTATTTATTTACCATATTGATTAATGAGTTTATAATACTTAAATTAATCATAATCAAGAATAACTAATTAATAACAAATAATTAGTTAAGGTTATTTTAATAAATAAATATAGTTTAGCTAATCTTTTAGGATTACATTATTAAATTAATTATAATTTATAATCAAGGGTCGTTACATATTCCATCTTCAATCTTTTTGTTTTTTCTTCATGCAATATAAGCAACGATGCATTTCATTTGCACCATGAGAAATTTTGTACATACACTTGAGAATTTTTAAATCAGTTGCAAGGTGCCATTCCACAAAATATGAACCATATCCTTCCACATATAATTTCCCCCCTGCATCATCTAAAGACATAATTGATGGTAAAGATGTTTTACTAAAAACAAATTTCAAGGACTCATGGGACTCCTTGTTGACACAAAAAATTCCCAACCGAAAAAGGTGATTTTCAAATTCAACTTGAAAATATTTATCACTTGTCTTATCAAGGTTTGGATCTAATGCATGATTCATTAATGTGATTGAAACTATTTCATATTTTTCATTGTTGATTAACTCCATCTCATCCAATTTTAGGAAAACAATCAATTTCCCACATGTCTCCTCAATAGAGATGTCATAGTACCTCACCATAAGTTGTAATACCCACTGTAGGTCATACCACATGTTATTTTTTATCATTAATGGAATCATTTCACTTCATACTTCCTTTTTATTCTTACTTTCAACTTCATGAACTGCTTCTAATTGATATGCATCTCCCAAATAATCAACAATTTTTTTGTTTTGCAGTCCACGCTCTTTTTTCACTTGAAAAGGGAGAGGAACCAAAATTTTCTTAATTCCGACATTCAACATTCCCTCTCTCGTGAACATCGTTTACATCAATTGTTAAGTTTTCAATGAATTGGTTAACTACTTCTTTCCTCAAAGCATCAAATTCTGGTTGTTTGAGCATTGATTTAATGCCACTTTTCTTCAACACAATTTTTCACAAATCCACAATATCTGTACAACTTGGATCTAATATGGACTTCACCCCAAACACCCTTTTTTTATAAGAACCTCCCCTCTTTACAATACATGATAATGGTTTCAACTCTTTTGATCTATTACTCTACCGCACTGGAGTTTCCTTTAAGGAAGAGAGTCTCTTTTGGAGACGATAGCTATCATTTTCCAACATTTCAATTTCTTTTGTTGAGCTAGATTTCACTTGAAGCAGTTCATCCACATGTCATTGATTCAACATTTCTATTATTTGGTTCAATATTATGATTTCATTATATTAAACCATATTTGAGTGATGGAGATGATTTAATTTGACACTAAGATCTTGGATTTTTTGTTCAAGGGAAATCCGGTTACCATCCAATCTTTTACAATATCCTAGAAGACCATTATTTCCATGGCATAATAATCAGCATAGTCTTGTTATTGTTTTGAAATTGGGATGAGATTTGGACACAGGATCAACTGGATAAAGTTCTCCTTTCACCCAAAGATCTAAATTTTTAGCTCCAAATTCCCTTAATGCACTGTAATCAATGTTAGGAACCAATTTCTGATTTTGTTTATGGATCGATGCCATATCCTGACTTAAATTTATGCGGGTAACATGGTGATAGTTTCTTACACCATTTTCATCTATTGAAGAGTCCTACAAACAACCAATATTATGAAAATCAAAGCATACTAGAAAATCCCACAATGAGAAAATCAACTTGCAGAAGAAATAATTTCAGAGATCTTCTAAGGAAAAGACAACTTTTCAAATATTGAGGCATACCTCAAAGCTATCGGTCATCTTGTAGAATATTGTAAATTCAGATAAGCTTGTATGTTTTCATCTGAAGATAATATCGATTAAAATATGGTGATTAGAATATAAGAAACCAATATTATAACAATAGACAATCTAAATGAATAAATGACATGTATACCACTTGGGTTTATTCTCCCTCTAATATGAGCATTTTCTAATTAGTTAGATATATTTATTCACAACAATCAATAGACTTCTAAGTTTTTGTCATTAGAATAAAAATGTATTCACCAACAAAAGTAATAGATGGATTTGTCAATGAAGCATAGAGTATGAAAGGTTCCCTTTCACATTTGTCTTCTACACTGTGAACCCGATCCCTTCATCTCCTTACACCTACTTGAGAAATATCTAAAGTATATCACCGCAATTTTTGTGAAATCCAACACTAAAACTGCCATTTTTTGCAAATTTAGGGGACATCCAAAAAAGGAATATAGTTGTTTATTGTAGAAAAACAGTTCGGTGTGCTGAATTTAAAATTTAATCTTATCAATATATGGTAGGACACAAAATTTTAACACATCTGGTAGGGGATGAACACATCCTTTAATTCTATTAATTGGAATAGGATGTTGACTTGTTTAGTCTCTTATTTTGATATGTTCAGATTCGATTACAACATTTAGCTATGAGGACAATGACAAATTTCACAATGCCTCATAGGTTATTGGACACACCTGTTCTTGAACCAGCTAACAAGAAGGGATCTCTAAAAAATAATGGACTAGTCGATGCTCAGAATCCATCTAATGTTAAATATGGCCGAAATAAGAAAATCAAAGAAGCTCCATTGGCATCACTAGAATGTGGTGCTGAAAATATTTCATTTCCAAAAGACCCCAAAAACCAATGGAAGCATTTCCTATTGAAGACATGCCTGGAAGTTATAAATTGTTTGGGAAACAACTATGTTCCTCATAAGATACTTGTACCTCACCTAAAATGGTAAGACTACATGCAAACATATTTATCTATTTATTTAACACAACTTTTATTTCTGTTGACTGAAATGTGATGGTAATTGTTTTATTCTGTTGTGTTGATATGTTCAGAATGGAATACAACCTTCAGCTACTAGGACGATTCCACCTTTGACGGTGCCTCAGGGTTTATTGGTCACACCTGTTGTCAAGCCAACCATCAAGAAGAGGAAAAATAATGGGATATTCAGTGCCCAGAAGCCATCTAAAGTTAAAGACAACCAAAGGAAGAAAACCAAAGACAACCCACACAATCCCATCTCACTTATAGAGGAAAGGGGTGTGGGAATTTTTTGGGATCCAAGTGTCTAGAAGAATGCCCAGAGAAGGACCAGCAAGAAAACTCATTACTATGTTCTCTGAGATGGAAACAACTTCAGTTCTAATGAATTCCAGACTCTGATCAACAATATGTACTATCCATTTGTAAGATGCACAAAGACAATATGTTTGGCTCAGTCGATGTATTATGCAGATATTGAGGCGCATTGAGGGCGACATTACCTTCAGAGATTATCATTTACAGCCTCTGAGACTGCATCCACTTCTTTCTCATCGTTGTCCTCATCTCATCTGAATTTTCCTAAACTTCACGATGGAGTCAAGAACACCATGTTGTTTTGTTGATTAAGGTTTTATTATTTCACTGAAAATGATTTATTGGAAATGGGTCTCTGCATGCCAAGGATGGCTCGAAAATGGCTATTTTGATTGGTATTTGCTAAAAATAGATGGGAAATCTCGTCTTATTGTTGGAGCAGAAAATGAAGTTTGTTATCCTCATTCACCAAACTCATCGAATTTTTTTGTTTTGAGAGTTGAAAGGATGTTCTAGTAACATTCTCAATACACGCTTGTCATGATGTTGCATTTCATATTACTCAGGATCCTTTTCGTGGGGTGCCTGCAAACCCCATGGAGATAACATGGATAGTTGAGCAGGAAGACACTTGACCAAGTCTTCTATCAATCATATTATAAAAAGAAGGTGGATTCATATATGGCATCTGGTCTTGAGAAAGAGTTTCCTGGTTTGGCTGCTTCAAGCCTACAATAGGTTCTCCTTCCTCGATAGGAAGATCAATTAATAAAATTCAAGGAAGTGTAGCTTTCTAAGGAATTCTATGTTACTTCTATGGCTTCTATAGGAAGTAAATGGGGTATTGTTATGTCCTGAAATGAAGGGTTTAAAAATCAGGTTGTGAATACATTAAGTGCACTAGATGAAGATTCAATATTCCCATGCAAATTCTAATACATTTCATTTGTTAGTTCATATGGGACTGAAAGAAGACAAAGATGAAACTTGTAGACATACAAAGATGGGAGTTTTCTTAACAGAAGTTCAAGAAGGTTTCCCAACTATTATGAAGTCAGATCCTAAGAACAAGAGAAGAAGCACATTCCATTTTGCAAAACATATTGAGTGTATTGTATAAATGGCATCCACTGATGAATGCTATGAGGTCGTAGCCTAGTTTTCTAAAGATTGGGTTCAAGTATCCTCTAAAATATGGGTGAAGAAGAAAATATGACAGTATCCTCTATAATGGGTTTTATGAGGGCATTCAAGAATGGAAGCTTCATCATGCTAGACGTAAATTGTATCCTCTTCCTCAAATGCTTTTTTGCAGTGATGGAATTTTGGGAATTTTAAATTCAAAAGCGAGGATTTGATGAAAAATTGAATATTTTCAGGCAACCTTCGAGAGTTTAGAGACAAGTGGTAGAGGATAAAACCAAGTTCGAAGTCTTCTTTTCCATAAGTTGAAGATCATTGAAACTTTCAAGTGACAGTCTCAGTAGTTGATGGGAATTTATGGCATTCATTTTTTAGCAACTAGATACCAAATTTTCAGGCATGAAATCAGCAGGGAGTTACAGATTTCAAGGAGTGGTCATCAGTGATAGAGTATGAATAGAAAATGGATTACATGTGGTAGTTATTTCCAACTAATTTCAACATTCGAGAATGCTTTCATCCTATTCCATATTTATTGCTTTTATTTTTAGTATGTAGAATAAAATTTGTTTCCTAGAACTTAGAGATAGTTAGCCACCTATTGTTATATATTTGTTAAATTGTAATAGGAAACGAGAGTAGTCTCTCTAGACTATAGTTTTGATAAATAGAGAGGACATACCTGAGATTTCTTTTGTAAAAGTTTCATGAAATATCAATGAAGCAACATGGTGATTGAAGTCTCTTTCTAAAAGACCTATACCACTTTCTATGCAAAGATTTGGACAGTCCAATTTAGTCCTTGGTTAGTATGTAAATTTTCTATAGTTATTTCACAGTCTTGTTCATTCATGAATGCATTGTAGTTTCTATATGGTATATGAAAAATACTTTTTATGCTGAGAAGACTCTCTTAAGTGTTTTATGAGATTTTTTACCATTACTGTATTCATTTTGTGTTTAATCAATCTGGAAAGGGATTTTCTGAGTTGGGTTAGTTATTCAATTGAAAGTGTCATCCCAAGGCCCATCTTCTATGAAGGATGAAACAATCAACCCTTCTCTATATCTTCCATTCACAACCTCATGTTTGAAACAATTAAAAAATTGCTAGCCAATGATTCTATTGTCTCCATTTGTTACCCATAGACTGTTAGTTCGGGGTTATAGTTTTTTATGGACTCCATTCACAATGGCTTCACTTCCTTTTTCATAAAATTTACCACTCTCTTAGTTTCTTAAAACCCAAGTAACCCAAATCAAATCTTATCATTTTAAGATGTGCTAGGCTTACCCTTGAAGTAGTCTAGGAGAAACTTCTAGTGCTAACACAATGGACACCTCAGTTCTGTCTATAAACCAAACAAATTTAAGGATATCAATGGGAATGGCACCTGCTTTTTGATCTTGGTTCAACAATTCATCCCATACTACATCTACATTAGGCTTTATTTTATAGAAGTTTTCATGGTAGTTCAACATTTTCTAACTCGTAGCACTCTACCATGGAGAAGTTAGCTTTCTTTCCAATTCAGTTCCCCTAAGCTTGCCACACAAATAATTTAAATTATCATTACCTATGAATGCATCCTTCACATCTCCCTCCTATACTATTCTTTCCAAAAATCCAGAATTGTATTAAGGACAACTAATGTTCTCTTGTTTGATGTTGACGATGCTGGAATTGCCAAAATTATTTACTCATGGAAGAGGAATGTCAAATCAACATTTTTTCTGACTCAAAAAACTTATTGTCTTTCCTTCATTCTCCTCATGGTGCCTACAAAATAGAGATGAAGTACAAATTACACCAAACAAGAAAATAGATATGACGCTTGTCTCAAAGCTTCTCTCCTCAAAAAAATGTCCATTAAAATCTGAATGAAATGTATGTAGAAAAAAACATCAATTAGAGTTGTAAAGGCTATATAGGGGTTACCCAAGATTACCATGGAAGCTTTACCTAGGATTTTCTTGACAAGGGACCTTCAAACTAGTAACTACCTTTGGTGTTCTATTTGTAATTTTGTATAGGCCTATAAAATATTTACTCACTAGGTCACGGTTCTTCTATTATTTTGAGCTTACAAGGATTACCATTTGTGTTTGTAAAACACTAATAGACCCATTTTCCTCCACTTGATAGGTCATTGATCATTGGGACATTATCTTCTTATTCAAATGCTATTGCTTCCAACCATCGACTAGCAATGGATCTCAATTGCCTCCCCTCACAAGAATTCATTTTTCCTCTTGACAATACCAATTGTAGTCCACCATGCATGAAAACTTCAAAGGAAGCCTTTAAAATTTAAATTGGCCATTAGAAGCACCAAATATCAATCAGGTTGCAACACAGTTGATTAAATTTCATGGAAGCTATCAAAAAAAGAATATAAATGATCGTTTAAATGTGGTTTAGCATTTTTCCATGCTAATAGAACTCTGTCATATACCTATAGGACGTATTGTGCAGAGTATATTTTAGAGTAGTTATCTTCTCCAAAATAGAAGTAAAGGGCTCTAATAATTCCAGAAGTTTTTAAATTGTAGGTGGCTAAATGAAGGAATTAATATCATCCACAAAATTCTTTTCTTACTCCATTTGATCAGGATGATTGGCTTAGGGAATCAACTGGGTGTTCTCATTCTAGGAAAATAGCATACTCAATTTACACATATAATCAATGATATCAATAAACCTTCTTATTTATACATCAGATGCTTTCAACTGCTCTTGTAAAAACATTAATGTTTTCTTCTTAAGGATACTTTTGGCATCAATGGACACCTCAGTTCTATCTATAATCTCAACAAATTTAAGGACATGAGTTGGAATGGTTGGATACTTCCAAACGAGCACCTTCTATTTGAGCTTGGTTCAACACTTCCTCCCATACTTCATCCCATACTTCATCTACATTATCCTTTATTTTATAGTAGTTTTCATGGTACTTTAACATTTTCTAACTCGTAGCACTCTCCCAGGGAGAAGTCATCTTGCTTTCCAACTCAGTTCCCCTAAACTTGCCACATAAATCATTTAAATGATCATGCCTTGTGAATGGAGCCTTCACATCTCTTTCATGCTATAACCACCTAAAATATTTACTCATGGAAGAGGAATGTCAAATGAACAATTTTTTTGAGAGAACTAAGGTGTACATTTTGATTCATCAAATTTATTTTTCTGATTCAAAACTGAGGTGCCCAGTAATGTGTTCTTCTTAAGGATACTTTTGGATGATATAAATCTGTACATGCAAACACAAAATTCTTACACATAATACACCATACCACCATGGCTTCTTGGCTTGCTTACTGGTTATACAAAACATCCTCAAATCCCAAGTAGTTTCCCCCACCATCACTTAAAAATGAATTGTAATTTGCAAGTTGGATATAATTTTCCAAAGCAACAAAATAAACAGTGAAAGAACAATAACAAGCATACCTATCAGAAGAAACATGCCATGTGTTTGAGAAAGCTATCAATCGGACCAGAGAATTTTGTACATAACAACCCTCTGAGTTGAAACCGGCCAAAAACTGCTTGCTTTCTGAGTTGAAACCGACCAAAAACTCCTCGCTTCCAATTAAAAAATGAATAGAATGACCACCATGGAATGAATTGGGGTTCAAACGAAAGGCTAAATAAAAGTCAAAAATAATTTAAACCCACAAAAAATTGATTATTTACCTCCAAAATCTGAAATTTGAGGGTTTCCATTTAGATCGCATTCGTGCCAAATTTTTTCATCAATGGTCGAGGAACCAGATTTGGACACAAATTTAAAGAGATCTAGTCGAAACCATGAAATTTGGATGGAGTTTTGGAGATATCCATTGGAACCCGTGGATTTTTTAAGAGAACCAGGGCCATCAATCCATGTTCGGCTGAATTCAAAAAATAAATGCATGATAAATTGAAAAGATGACTGAAGGGTTTCCAATGCAAATCCATTCGTGCCCGTTTTTTCCAATTATGGGCGATAACAGAAAGGTGAACATTAGAGGATGAAGAGAGTGAATTTTTGTGAACAGTGGCAGATGAAGAGCATGAATTTTTGTGAACAGTGGAAGATGAAGCATTGTTGAGAAGAGCCCTCATCGTTGGTTGTAACTTCCCTTGTATCTCTCAATTAGTCTATGCATCTATGGATGCACCTAAAACCTATACTAACACATCCAACAACTCATTGATTTAATTCCATTTAATTCAATTCTTCCTCATAAATATTGATTCAATATTTAATATGAAATATATATTTAGTGTTTACTAACATATCCAGCAACACATCAAACCATTTAATGCCATTTAATTCATCCTCAAAAATATTCATTTAATATAAAATAGATATTCAGGGTAGGGAAGCTTTGATAAAAGTGAAATAATTTTGGGCATCTTTGATAAAAGTAAATATAGAATTAATATATTAAAAAAATGTCTACATGGAATTATTTCTTAGGAGGACCATTTTGAGTTGAAATTTCCTCTAATGTCCATCCATTGTGGCTACCTATAATAGAAAAAGAACTGAAAAGGTTGGTGGATGCTAAAATTATAGTACCACTGAGATACTCAGATTGGGTAGATAATCTAGTACATGTCGGGAAAAATAATGGAGAGATAAGGATTTATGTAGACTTCAGAAGTCTGAACATATTTTCTCTAAAGGAAAATTTTCCATTACCTAAAATGGATCATATTTTACAAAGTGTAGTAGGGGAAAAGAGAGTTTCTATGCTTGATGGCTATTCAGGGTATAATCAGATATCAGTGATGGAGGAAGATAAGAAGAAGAAAACTTTTACCACTCCCTGGGGCACTTTCATGTATGAAAAGATGCCTTTTGGATTAATGAATACAAGAGCCACATTTCATAGAGCTATGGATATTGCATTTATTGGTGAGAAATACAGATTTATGGTTATTTATCTTGATGATATGACCATGTTTTGAACCTCTGATGATGAACACTTGCAACATTTGAGGAAGACATTTGAAAAATGCAAGAGGTATGGTATATCATTAAACCCTAAAAAATCTCATTTTTCCATGGGAATGTTTTAGGACATATTGTTTCAGCAGAAGGAATCAAGATAGATCCTGAAAGAGTAAAGGCCATTCAACAGATAGACATTCCAAAAAACAAGAAGTCTATCAAATCTTTTATAGGTAAAATCAATTTTTTAAGAAGATTTATACCAAATTTTGCAGAAATCATCAAGTACATTACTAATATGTTAAAGAAGGATGCATAAATAAAATGGATACCATAAGCCAAAGAATCATTTGAAAATATCAAACAAGCTGGTATCCAAGCACCTGTCCTCATCAACCCTCATTACTCTAAGGAGTTTTTTATTTTTTCATTTTCCTCTGAAGACACTATACACATAGTTATTAACTTAATGAGAACTCTACAGAGTTTTGGTTTTTTAGGGGGTCAAGTTTTTTACCTCGTTTTTAAAAATGGTGCTACAGGTAGCACCCCCCTCCCTTTTTAGGTGGTATTTTGATATTTTAATTTTTCTCATACATAAGGTTTCCACTTTTCTATCTTTAAATTCTTGGTTTTTCAGTTATTTTCAAATTGTTCAAATTTTTTATATTTTTTTTTCTCGACGATTTTTTTTCATCTATTTTCAAACTTTTTTATTTTTTAAAATTTTTATTTTATTTTTATTTAGTGGTGTTTTTAATCATATTTTCATGCTCAATCCAATGTTAAAAATGTTGTACGTCATTTATTTATTTTAAATTAAGATTTTTCATGTAATTATGAGTCCTTAATTAAATTATGGTTCCTTACTTCTTAAATATAGTGGAAAATATTATTTTTAACACATTGTTTTACCTTTACTTCCATACAAAGAAAATATTTGTAATTAAATAACATTATTTTTAAATATTTACCAAAACTATATAATTCCTTTTTTTTTTGGATCAATTAAAAACTAGAAAAAAAAAAGAGAACAAATTTTTTTTTTTTTTTTTAAATTGTATT
>ML779285.1:1026676-1063862 GCA_009831015.1 Picea engelmannii
TATATATATATATATATATATATATATGTTTTATATATATAACATAAATGTTATATATAAATATGATCTCTTTTATATATTGATGAAAAATAATATTTTTTTAAGGTTTTTTAAGTTAGTTTAGTAAAATATGTTTTATTTTAGATGTTTTTCTTAAAATATTTTATTGAATTTTGTTTTTTTTTTTTAGTTTTTATAGTTTTTTCCTCATTTTTTTTTTTAAGTTTCAAGGGTTTTTTTTGTTCGTTGTTTTAACAAAAAAATGTATTTTTGTTTTAAATTATTGTTTTCCGGCCAAATTTTAAATTGTTTTCATTTCTTTTTAGTTTTTCTTTGGTTTTCACCATTTTGTTAAATTTTGTCGTTTTTTTAAAATTTGGATTTTGAAGATATTTTTTTCAATGTGTTTTTGTGGTCATTAAAAATATATATATTTGTGAACATTTTCTCTTTTGTCTTTATTTATTTTTTAATGTAAATTTAAGAAAAACAAAAAAGAAGTTAGTAAATAAATTTTCAAGTGACCATTTAAGATCTAATTTTTGGTTTTTTATTCGTGTAGGGATTTTTTGTCAAGGCCATAGTTTGAATTAGGTTGTAATTGTCTGTAATTTTAGCGTTTAGAGAAAACATTTTTCTTTAGGTAGCATCATGTATTTATTTAGGTGTTCACTTTAAGGTTTTTCTAAGCAACTATTTTATGTTTTAAGGCCATGCTTGAAAAAGTTGTAATTTTGACCCAGTCAGAAAAATTGGTGCTATCGGTAGCACCCCGTTTTGATTTGAGGGTTGATTTTAGAGTTTTTTTGAGAAACCATTTTATCCTTTAAGACCATGCTTGAAAAAAGTTCTAAATTTAACCTGGTTACAAAAATGGTGCTATTGGTAGCACCACTTTTTGATTTGGCGGTTGATTTTAAAGTTTGTTTGAGAATCCATTTGATCCTTTAAGACCATGATTCAAAAAAGTTGTAATTTTGACCCAGTTACAAAAAATGGTGCTACCAATAACACCACTTTTTGATTTGGGGGTTGATTTTCATGTTTTTATGCCAAAATATGGGTTTTAAGGGCTAGATTTCTCGTTTTGAGGTCAGAGTTCTCATTAAGTTGGTAATTATGTTTATAGTTGGTGTTCTCTTACAAAGAAATGACCAGGGGTATGAAAAAACTATCTCTTTCTTCAGCAAGAATCGCAGAGATTCTAAACTAAAATATGATATTATGGAGAAACATGCATACGCTCTGCTAAAGGATTTAAAATATTTCAGGGTATATGTCCTACAATCTTAGATTATTGCATATGTTCCAAGTATTATGGTTAAATAATTTTTTTTCCAACCTGATTGTGAAGGAAAAAGGGGAAAGTGGATAACTAAAAGCATGGAATACAATTTGACTATAAATCCCACTCAGATAATAAAAGGACAAGGCCTTTCCAAATTGATGATAGAGTCAAATTGCAAAGCAATTAGATTGTATCATTTCTCCAGTAAATCATAGAATTCATCATTTCAGATTCAGGAAGCTGGATCAAAGGTAAGCATCAAATATTTTCCCCACCATGGTACAAAGATATTATCTTTTTTGTGCTAAATCTTCAGTCTCCTCCTGATTTAGATAAATCCAAGTTTAGATCACTTAAATTGAAATTAGTGAAATATTGCATTATTGATCAAATCTTGTTTTGGAAAGATCCTAATGAAATTATGTTAAGGTGTGTTGATGAAGAGGAAACAAAACAAATTTTATTTGATTTACACCAGGGTGTTTGTGGGGGACATCACCATTGGAAAGCTACTTCTTTCAAAATTCTAAGAGAAGGATAATATTGGCCTGTACTATTTTCTGACATATTTTCTCAGGTGAGGGAATGTGAACCATGTCAAAAGAATATAGGAAAACAAAAACTCATCTCTCTTCCTTTAAAACCCATCATTTCTCAGGGACATTTTCAATAATGGGGATTAGACTTTATTGGAGAAATCAATCCTTCATCTGTTGGACAATAGAAATGGATACTTATAACCATAGATTACTTTACCAAGTGCATTGAAGCAATCCTAACCCAGAATGCAACATACAAGGTAATCATGGAATTTCTTGAAGGCCATATTTTTTCTAGATTTGGTTGTCCTAAGAAGTTAGTCACTAACAATGCCCAAGATTCTAAATAAAATTCAATGATTGATTTTTGCAATAAATATAACATAAAATTGGTCCATTCCACTCCTTACTATCCCCAAGGAAATGGGTTAGAAGAATCATCCAATAAAATCCTCATAAGGATTATCAAAAAACTACTTACATAAAATGAAAGGTCATGGTATTCCAAGTTAAAATTTTCCATATGGGTTGATTGGATCAGTAATAAGAAATTTATTGGAGTTTCCCCTTTCCAAATGGCATATTGAGCAAAGGCTATCTTTCCAACTCAATTGGGTTTACCTATTCTTAAATTTCTACAAGAGAAGTTAGAAGAACCCAATAACATTTAAAGGAGAGTTTTCTAGATGATATTGGTTCAACGAGATAGAGAAAGGCTAGATCAAAAAGCTAGTATTCATCAGAGAAAAGTCAAAGCAATGTTAGATAAATATACAAAGAAGGATATTTTCATACATGGATATATTATATTGAGATGGGATGCTAGAAGAGAGGACAAAGATAAACATGGTAAGTTTGACAACTTATGGTATGGTCCTTTCAAAGTAGTCAGGGTCATGAAAAACAATACCTTTCTCTTACATAATTTGGATGATAGTGAGATTATAGGAGGCCCAGTAAATGGGAGATTCCTGAAACGTTATTTCTTTTAAAATTAGTCAGAAGGTTCAGATTGTACAATCGGATTTACTTTTTGAACTCAAATAAAGACTCCGTATACCCAATGGAATTGTTTCTTTACAGTTTGTGGTTTTAAATAAAGGATGACATAATAGGGAAATAAAGAGAATCATATGGATATAAAGGAATTGGTCATCAGTTCTTAAAGCTTCATCATGAAAATTTACCCCCAGAAGGAGCCAACGTTAGTCCCTAATAGTGTTTCTTATTGAGTGGGTGTCCCTAGTCCCTGTCCTACCCTTTGTTCATGATATTTTGTCAAAACTTTGTTTTTACCTCTTGGCTTGGAAGATTATTTTTCCATCTTTATTGCACTTTTTAAATGATTTTTGATTTTTTTAAATATTAGGATTTGATATGATAAATTTGGTCACATCACTTGTCATTTCATTAATTGAATTTTCAAATTTTTCCAAGTCAGAAAAGGTGCTACAAGAATAGCGCTATTCCTGTAGTGTCGAGAATAATCATTGTTTTGTATGCACCAAGATGCCAAGACCATGTCCTAACGTTTTAAATCATGATTAGAGGATTTTCATACCTCTTTATCATCTATTTTAGTTTGTTATTTTTATGATAACAACAATATATGAAGGATTGATTTGTACTCGCCATTTCTGCATGAAATCAACACATCTGATTATCATGACTGAAATCATCACCTTCTTATTTTAATATGTTTGTTATTTTATGCAGGGGTTGTAGGTAAAGAGATGACTTCTATCTTTTAACAGCTCTCGGGAATTGAATATTCAACCCTCGATCTTCTCAAAATTATCTGCAAGATTGTATCATCGACATGGGACCCAAAAAGAGTGGCCACATAATGAGACTGGAGCCTAAACAAACATAATTTCTCGAAGAATTCCCTCAAATAGCGCAAAAATTCAAGGATCTTGGTTGGTTTGAATTTTTCTCAGCGTTCCAGGGGCATGAAAAACAAATCTCGATGACGTTTGCACAAAATTTGGATGGCTTCAAATATGTGGTTGGAAACCTTCTTATGCATGTGACAGATCATTCTATTGTTGTAACGACCTCATTCATTATGACTCTATGCAACACAAGAAAATGTAATTTGTTTTTTATTTAAGAAGGAAGGAAATCAATGACAACAACTAATCAACACAACTTGAGGATGAACACAATGCACGCAAATCAGGCAACATAAAACAATGACTCAACATACAAGCACATCATGGAACTGGATGAAACATGCACTAATAAATAGACAGATAAAATGGATACCCTCTAGAGAAAAGAAAGACAATGCCTACAAGATAAAGGACAACATCAACAAGCCCGACACAATGGATTTGACGACCAGTAGCCAAAAACCTCTACAGCACGCAAAACCAAACGCGTTAAGGTGTAACAAAACGAGTACCAACATCAATTACAACAAACAATACGCCCACATCAGGAAGCACAAGACTCCAACTAGGTTATCATTCACATATATCTGTTAGGGAGCACATTGATCCCCTCATCAGGAGTCATGTCATCACAAGGCAATAGGCATGATAGTAACCTTGGCGCAACATAACCTATCTGGACCAATAACTCAAGAAAAATCCAACGTGCTAGGAGACCGAATTAACTGTCAAAATACATGAAGTCTAACCCAAGCACCCAATCGACAAGTCAACAAGACGTAAGGGAAAGCTAACTACTATAACAATCATACATCACATCAAATTATTGGCGCAACAAATTCTATTGCAATCATACATTAATTAAAGGACGCTATTAGCCATCGATGAATATTCCCTCAAGAATCCATTCTAGAATAATATTTTATTATTTAATTAAGATTTTATTAAAATAAAGGTCTCACTACCTTTGTCATTCACTAACATTTAATTCCTTGTATAATCCTAAGTTAAATCTTTCAACCCTATCATTACCCTTCCCAAACATACATGCCTCATATCAGGATAATTAACATATCCACATTGTTGTCTATCAATAAATCAATGTTTAACAATGATAACATGGTCTAACTGTAAAATATCTCTCTATTAATAGATGGTTGTATACAATTTATCTTTTTGTCTATAAATGAACAATTCTATCTAATAAAATCGTTATCAATAAAGATGTCTAATAAAATCAACAATGTTGTCTAATAAATTGCTATCAACAATGCTATCTAATAAAATCGCTATCCACAATGTTGTCTAATAAAATAAATAATGCTATCTAATAAAATCGCCATCCACAATGTTGTCTAATAAAATAAACAATGCTATCTAATAAATGAATGATGTCATTGTCTTTTATCAATAAGATCCATAACTATATGATCCATATGATCCATAAATATCGTTGGGAAATTAACAATATGGATGAAATTACTGTGAATAACATTGTGGAGTGAATAACATTTATGGTGTGAATGAATATTGTTGTGGATATCATTTACTTTGTAAATAACAATATGGATAAAATTTACTGTGAGTAACATCGCTGTGTGAATAGCATTTACTGTGTGGATAAATATCATTTTCATGCATCATATACCACACAACAGTTACCAACACCACAATTACACAGTCACCAAAAACACAGCTATTCACAACCATAAAATGCAACTACTGCACGGTCACCATGCATCGACAAATGATATCTAAATTCATTTTTATTCAATGTAAAAACTTGTTTTCATTCAATTGTATAAACTTGCTTTCATTCAATGTATAAACTCGTTGACATTCACATGTATAATTTTGTTGTATATATATATATATATGTGTGTGTGTGTGTGTGTGTGTGTGTGTGTGTGTGTATTAAATTCGCAGTATATATATATCTCTGTGTATATTAAATTGTTGTTACTAAAATTGCTAGAATTATATGTTTGTAACACATTTATATAAAAACGTTGTCAATAAAATGTTGTCTATCAATCAAAAAGGGGATTCGCTTCCATTCAAATGTTGTCTATACAGGGATTCACTACCATTAAAAATGTTGTCTAAAAAGGGATTCAGTGCCATTAAATAGGTATGTATCAACAATAAAATTCACCGGTAAATATATCGTTGTGTACTAACATTCATAGATGAGATATCGCTCTGTATATGCCACGAAAATCATAGTGTGAACGTTGTGTAATGTGCCACAAAAATCTTAGTGTGATTGTTCTGTAATGTGCCACAAAAATCTTACTGTGATTGTGTAACGACCCTGCTTAAATAGATGTATAGGATTATTAATTATAATTAATTTAATGATCTAACTATCCTAAAAGTTAGCTAAACAATAATTATTTCTTAAATAACATTAACTAATTAATTATTATTAATTACTTGTTCATGACTGTCAAGGATTAATTAATTATTAATTGACTCATTAATTAATTAAGTAAAGAATTAAAGGGATTAATAAATTATATTGTTTAAATTAAAAAAAAAGGTTACGTATACGGAAGGGATAAGGGGCATTAATAAACGGATAGGGAACATTAAATAATTTGATAAGGGGAATTAACTATGGGTAGGTAAGGAAGTAAATGGGGTGAAAGGGCAGTGAAGGGGGGATATGAGGGGAGGTTTATGAAGGAAGGAGGAGGATCATTCTACGGGGGATATTATTTTTTTGGAGGTTTTCTCTTGGATTTCACAGAGGAGAGTTGGAGTTTTGTAGTCGGGAAGGGTTAGTACAGGGGGCACCATTTTGTTGGGGGTTTTGGGAACAGGGGCCAGGATATCCATATGGTATCCTGGAGCTAGGTAGTTGTCCTAGTTAGCAGGGTGGATACCTAGTTTTGGGCAGAGTTGGTCCTTGGATTCAAGCTGGGCAAGGCAACAACAGGAAGGTCAACAAGACAAATGGAAAATGGAGGGTTAGCATCAGACCCAGGTAATTAAAATTAAGTATTTGTTTTATTTCTGTTATGGAATCATTGTTTGTTATGATAATGTATATGCGTATGTGCTGAGTTTATAAGAAATTACTGAGTAACTAAAATCAAGTAGATATTACTGTTACAGTGTATGGAATTAATGGATGTTAAATTTATAAGGTCACTAGACATGGTATCAGAGCTTCAGCTTGAAGCACTGGGGCCTTAAGGGCCAAGTTCCCAGCTCCAACTCCAGCTCCGCCTAACTTGCAAACCAAACATAGAAATTTTAACACAAAATAAAAATAAATGAAATACATATTGAAAATGTAAAAACAAATTTACCAAAGTAAAACAAGTGAATTATGAATACAACTAGGGTTGTTACAGGTAGATTGCGAAGGATGTTTAGAGAAAAAACAGTAAACAAGAAAATATAGTGCAGAGTGTGAAATACAACCATTGACGAACAAACAAGTATTAGAACAAAAAAGTATTACGAATGTATAATACACTGTCACTGAAAATTCAATGTCAACGTGAGCAAACAATGGTAAATTGCAATGATTGGCAAAGCAAAACTTAATCTGCAACTTTTCAAAGGTCTATCATCTATGAACTCGAGAGAGATTACATTGCATGAAATATGGCAGGCATATCACAAGCAACACATTTGTGGCTCATTTTTAGAGAAAATTGTTGATAATAAGCACTTTCCTCCAACTAAACTGTTGCAGAAAGAGGGTACTCTGATGTCAAAATACCTGGCCAACTTGTACCGCCATTGTGACGTACTACTCTCTGTGTCGATCCACTGCCATCAACGTGCAATACTATCTTTCCATTTGCAATATTTAAGGTGGGCATCGACTGCTTCTTCAATCCATTTATAGATCTCGCCGATACACATAATACCATCATAAAATTTTCTACTCAGTTTAAACTAGCTATTACAATAACTCAACTTTCTAGATAAGAAGATAACTGGTGCACAGTTTCTACAAAAGGTGATAGAACCAAAACAATGCAAAATATGACTATTAAACTACATGAGCTTTTGAATAAAAGAAACAGAGGAGGTTCGAGATTACTTGTCCAGTTCCTTGACAAATTTATCATATAGAGGGAAGGGAAGACGTCCCACTGTAGATGTTGTGAGTGTTTCAAACAGGAAATTAGGAGTTACAACATCCACAATAAGAGGTATAGCAGGGGCCAACCATGCAAATGCATCCACTCCCACGCTGCTCTTAATGCCCACCTGAATCAAATATATCCAATTTTGAAACCGAAACCCATAATACAGATACCCAAAAACTTTACTAGTTGTATTGAAAACAAAGCACCATGACTAACCAGCGTAGGCATCAAATCAGAATAAAAAAAAAAGTGAGGATTCATCATCATCAATTTTAGGTGCAATTTCATATGGTATTTCCTGCTTCTCTTTGGTGAAACATTCTGATCTTTCCTTCTCCTCCTCCACTTTCTCGGTCGTGGCGCTTGGAGATTGCCAGGCGAGAATCATATCGAAATTTAAGCAAATAAACAATTTATCGCTTAATTGATTGATAAATAGACTTGAACATGAAAGAATTTTGAAAAAACAGAACTCAACGAAACTGTGAGCATAATCTCATGTGGAAGAATACGGCGTTTCCACCTCAAACTGCTGCCACAGCTCTTCTACTGTTGTGCAAAGAGCCCTATCACAGAAATCAAGATTAATAATTAATGGAATCTCTAGGCTTATTCAATCTGATACCCAAATTCTGGTTGCAACCTAGATTCTATACAATGCCAAACTCTATCTTCTACTCTAAGTTTGATTATCATTGAGGAAACGATTTGATGTCCATTCGACCATTCATGCCCCGTTTGAACGCTAGTTGATTCATTTGAAATGGATGAGAATGCACCAGACAAATATTTCAAGAAGGGCTAAGTCAATGGCAGCGACGGGGAAACCCCAACATTCATTCAAGAGAAGAAGCACGCAACAATGCTCAAACACCTCGCAGATATGAACAACACTTGTCTTCAACAATCCCAATCACGTAAATTCGAAACCCTATCTACCCCCATATTCAAATCGGTTAATTTATTCTTGAAAGGTTTCTCGGAGACTAAACAGAAAATCTAGAAATGGTTAGATGAATTTCATGAAGAAACAAGCCCTCAAGAGAAAACCCTCCTGAAATCGAGCTTAGAAACACTAGCTTTAGATAACAATGGCCTTGAAAAGCTAGTTGTTGTGAATTCATATTTCTTGCCCTCATATGAGGTACACAGCGCACAGAATGCCATTGTCGAGCTGAAGGAGCGTTTGGATAATTTGAATTCTCAGCTTCTACCCAAAAAGAAATTTACTTTCAAAAAACAAGGTCACTAAAACGAATCCTGAAACCAATACCAGCAAACACCAAGTTGATTATCTGTAATGTCATATGCACAAAATACAACAAGTACATATTGTATCTATGAAAATATGATAGACATTAAGGGGGAAAACGATTAATGAATAAGGGGGCCTATTCTTGCACCACACAGCCTGAACGCAGTGCCCAACCATGGCCGAGGAGTTGCACAAACACAAATCGTAATACATAGTGCTTTGAGATGGGCATTGAGCCTACCGAGAGGGACAAAGCAAAGTGGAGAGGCGGCAGAGGAAGGACACGTTTAGGGTTGGGAGAGATAGGTGTAGGGTTATTTTGGGAGGAAGCGGGCATGTGGGCTTCATGCGTGCCCGATTTGATTTTTAATTTTTTTTTTACGTTTTTATTTATTTTATTTAAGTTTATATTTTATTTAATTTTTATTATTTATTTAAATTAACTTATTAATTTTTTTTACTAAATTTAAATTTCAAGGCTTTAAAATCGTTAATTTTTTTTTATATTATTTAAAAAAAAAAGTATATATATAATATAATATACATACATATATTAAATTTATTAATTATTAACAATAATATAATATACATACATATATTTAAATATAAGTAGCAAATTAGTTAAAAGTAATTATCATTAATTTATTTAAATTAAAATGTTAGAGAGTCCATGGGTTTTGAACCCAAGACCCGCACCAAGCGAAGCGTCTTAAGAAGAACACTAACGCCAACGTGCCCTCATAAGTCTTTACAAATAAATTATTTTACTTATTTAGATGAATGGTAACACTATCGGGATAAGAGTGGTATTATTATCAGGAAGATATAGTATGAAGATTAAGACTAACTGGCTTATTACCTAACCTATTGATCCGGAGCCAGCTAACCGAGTTGAATCATAATTAGTGAATGCATCGGAAATCAAGGTAAAGTCTTATTTGGCACTGCTGATCTTTGTATCCCAAGTATAAACTCCGATTGTCCAAGCATCAGGTTCACGAGACCATACACACAATTCACCGAGTCGAGCTCCAAGTCCCTCCACTACATTCCACCAGTCAAGTCAATGCTAAATCTCAATGTGGAATTCAACAATTCCAACACTACACGCCAAGGAAAAGCTCCCAAGTCAAGCATAGGAGGATATTTAGTTATAAGCGAAAAGTTAAAAGGGCTTAGACTAGGACAAGCGGGAAGGAGGCGACATATGAACTAAGAGAGTAAGGATAGGAAGGGGTGAGTATGGCGCAAGGCTAGCGTAGCTACAGGGCAAGGGAACCAATAGTTTTTTTTTATAGGGGCAAGGAAATCAAGCTTAGACGCTTAATCCTAATCCTAACCTAGCCAATCCCCTAAAGGAGTAATGTATGTTTACAGACAAGTAAAGAAAACTTATGCCTAACCCTGTTTCTAGTTTGAGTAGCACCAATTTGAAACATCCTAGAACTCACCCTGACAACTTTGGTTGATGCAGGTTAAAGCATACAGGATGGTCAGGACTCGAGGGAGTCGAGGCAGGGGAGCGTTTTCGCAAGCACCGCCAACACCTCCAGCGCCACCACCACCATCGCCCGAACTAGCCCTCATACTGCACTCATTGGAAGCCATTAATGAGACTTTAAAAGGGAGACAACCGGTAGGGACTGAAGTGGAACCCCCACCATCTGGAACGGGTAATCCAGAAGCGTCAAGGGATTTAAGGGGAGGACCTCCACCTGAAGACATCACACAATAATTGCAGAAGATCAAACTTCTAGAGTTTGTCGAGGGTCACACCAGTGAACGTGTGGAAGCATGGTTGGAAGGCATGACAATTTGTTTTGCCTTAAGGGACTATGTGTCCAACTCAAAGGAAAAGATCGCCATTTTTCAGTTAAGATACAGTGCCTTGAACTGGTGGGGAAACCTGGAAAGACAACTGCACCTTACCCTAGACACAGTATCTTGGGAACTTTTCAAGGAGAGGTTCCAAAGGAAATATCTACCAGCATACTACGAGGAACAACAGGTAGGGGCATTTCATGCCTTAGTACAAGGAAACAGAACTGTGGAAGAATATGAGATCAGATTTATGGAACTGGTCAAATATGTTTTGTATATGGACAATGACCAACGACAGGTAGAGCGCTTCATATATGGATTGAACCCTAAGATAAGAGCTATGGTGTGGATGTGGAAACTGTCTTCAGTAGCAGAAGTGGTGGAAAATGCGCGTTATGCAGAAGAACACATGAACTTAATCGGGGGTACAAGACCGACATTTCCACATTGCCCAAGATTCGTAGGAAAGGAACCAAGAACATTTCCTAGGGGAGGGGGCTCAAGGCCACTGCCATATGGTAACAGAGTCGCGCCAAGGACAGTAGCTGTAGGGATTTCAATGGCAGCGAGTCCAACATCTCGTTCATCACCAACGGCGTAGACAAGTCCATGACCATCTCAGGGAACAACGAGTAGGGGCAGGGGTTCCAGGGGAAGGAACTCATTTCAGAGACAGTCACATAACAATGCACAGGTTCAATCTCATGTTACCTGTTGGGGGTGCGGAGGACCCCATTACCAGCATGACTGCCTAGAGTTATAATCAGGGTTCATGCATAGAGAAGGAAAGGCATCGATGGGGAGAGAAAGTAGCAACCACCAGATTTACGCAGTGGTTAATAATCGCCAGGCCGAACATCAATCCATGGTGGTGGAGTCATCAGGTATGCTAAATCATATCAATGTCAAGATTTTGTTTGATTCTGGTGCGACAGATAGTTTCATTTCACCATCTTCATTAGAAAAGAGTGGGTTGGTAGCCTACGAGCACGATGACTTTAAACAAGTCGAGATGGATTCGGGAGAAAAACAAGCATTAGGACCTAGTGTTGATAATTGTATAGTAGACCTCATAGTGTGTACTACCAGGTTGAAGGTATACGTCACTTCTCTTGGGGCGTATGACCTAATCATTGGAATGGATTGGTTAGAAGCTCACTAAGCTTTGGTAGATTGTTTCACAAAGAAGGTGCTTTGTGTCGATGATGAAGGAAGACCAGTAGAGATCCAGGGTGTACAAAGAAAAGTGTTGTTACGCTTTATATAAACTATGAAGGTTAATCCATGCTTGAGGAAAGGGTGTCAATTGTATGTAGTGGAAGCAGTGAATGAAAGGAAGGGACCCTCATTGGATCAGTACCCGGTATTGTCATAATTTCAGGATGTTTTTCTGAATGAGTTACCAGGGTTACCTCCTGAGAGGGAGCTTGATTTTACTATTGAGCTAAAAACTCTTGCAGAACCAATATCCAAGACTCCGTATCGGATGACAGTGCTGGAAATTTGTGAATTACAAATGCAGTTGAAAGAGTTACTGGACTTAGGGATAATAAGGCCCAGCGTCTCACCTTGAGGCGCACCGGTAATTTTTGTAAAGAAGAAGGATGGATCCTTACAAATGTGTGTAGACTACAGGGACTTGAACCGTGCTACAGTGAAAAATAGGTACCCGATGTTGTGTAATGTGCCATGAAAATCATAGTGTAACTATTGTGTAAAGGCTGGGAAAATTGCCCAGAATTTAGTGGTGTGAAGGTTGAGTAAAGACTCCAAGAAAAATCAGAGATAATCAATCACAAGTAAATGAAAAAGTAATCAATCCAAAACGCAGAGATTTGGCCTTCCAAACATAGAGGTTATCATTCACAACGCAAATTTTTGTCAATCCAAAATGCAGAGATTTGGTATTCAAGACTCAGAGGTTTATCAAAGTTTACGCAATAAAAAACGTAGAGAAAATCATAGTTTTAATCAATCAAGACACGAAGATACTCATTCACAAGGAAGGTGCAAAGATTAGAGGTTAATCATAAGAGAAAAACACAAAGATATGTAAGGGATATATAGTTGTGAAAAAAATTTCCTTCACTTATTATCCTTGCATAGGAAAGAAGGGCATTTGTATCTATAAGTCTTTAAACACCGTAGTGATGACCATTGATTCGGCTCCTGGCAGACTGCTCAGGTACGAAATAATAACTAAAGGGATAAGGGATGGAAGATAAAAACACAAACTACATCCATATCTTCTCTGTGGAGAAACAAATAATGAAATAAAAGTGCTATCAAGGAAATAAGAAAATGCAGGTAGAAGATACAAGAACGCAGGAAAGGTTTTGAGTCTAGGTCTCATCTGGCGATGCACAAAGAGATGAAAACTCATAAATAAGGGATATAGTGGATAGCAAGGATTATTACTGAATAAATTAAGCAACAAGGGGATTGCCATTACCATATCAATGCATGTGCAAGAAAGGTCATGGAAATAAAATCTACAACTGAGTACTGAAAATAAACATGTGTAAATTAAATTTCATTGCAAGTAAAAACTTTAACAGGTGTACCTTAGCCAAAAGAGAATGCACCAAAGACGCTTCCCCAAGTGTGCTCCATCCAGCTCTCGCTTTCCAACCGATGTGACATCACCAATACCTCCCAGCCAATGCTAGGGGTACTCTTCTTCCGCCTGAGCCCCCCGAGCAACAAAGGGTCCATGCACACAATACCAAAGAATGATATCACCCAAATCTCCTCACAAGGTCGAGCTAGCACTTGTTACCCGAGCTAGGTATCACAACTCCCATAAGAGAAAGTTCAGTCAGGGTAAAATTTCATCAGCGTAACGTTACACAAAAACATGAGATACATACTCCTCCTTCTCTTTCCTTTTTATAGAGTTTTCAAGTAATAAGTTTCCCAAATTCCCATTAAATTTCTATTTCATTTAATCAATTTCGAAAAACATCCCCTGTAGCATGTCGCCTGATCCCCTAGTTGCACCAGAAAATCAATTTATTAATTGATTAAATACTCTTATTTCCATCATCCACCTAAGAGAATTCCTAAAAAACGCTCCTCGATGTGCCAAAATTGCCTTACACTTCTTAAATGACTTACACCTTACTTAATTCCTAGTTGAGTTCATAATTAGAGAGTTCCAAGGGAAATGTTCCTTACTAAGTTAGACATTCAAATTTTTCTTTACATTTCTCACTTTTTTAAGTTTCCCTTTTTCTTTAAGTTTCCTATTTCTTTTAAGTTTCCCCCTTTTCCCTTTTTAACTAAAAATCAATTTAGCAAGTGTAGTTAAAACAACCATTAACCCTTTTCCTTTTTAATTAAAAAATAATTTAGCAAGTGTAGATAAAAACAACCATTTACCCTCTTTTATTTTTAACTAAAAATAAATTAGAAAATGTAGATAAAAACAACCATCACCCCATTTTTTAAAATTTAATCCTCCATTATAATTTTGACTTTAATAAGTAAGTTTGAATTTCTTACCCGCTTTCTAGTTACATGTTTATTTATTATTATTTCTTTTACTACATGTTCTACTTAGACATGGGTTTTAATTTCACTAGGTTGGGCAACATTGTTTTTATTAGAAAAAATTGTTTTTAAACCTTACTCATTACATCATTCATTTTAAGGTCATCTAGTTCCTAAGGAGACATAGTTTTCTAGGCACTAGGTTTATTTACTTACTAGTTAAAATTGTGACGTTCCCTTCAGGACACACTACGTGCTCCAAGGGTTCCACTCGCCTCTTTCAGAATTCCTTGCATGATGTTCCCTTTAAGATGCATTATGTGCTCCAAGGGTGTCACTCGTCTCTTTCTGTTTTCCTTGTGTGGCATTCCCTTCAATATGCACTACGTGCTCCAAGGGTACCACTTGTCTCTTGACTGAATTTGGTAGATGTCAAACCCTGGGAGTCAATACTTCACCAGGTGATCTTGTGGGAGACTAAGGGCCTCTAAGGAATAAGGCCCCTGCCTTATTGCACACCCCTTAGAATCATCATGAGCGACATTCATAGTCTACCCTCAAGACATTGTGAGTCTTCTCCAACTAGGTAATCGTTAACCTAAAGTTCGAACCATGGAAGGAGTTCTAGTAGGATGTGGCATGGTTTCTTCCACACCTCTTCCTCAATTTATCTGGTTGTCCTGCATGAGCCCTCTACTCCACATGTAAGTCTGGTCGGCAAGCTATCGTCATTCTACATCCATCAACAAATCATGACAACAATAATAATAAATCATCATAACATCCAATCATATGTACATATGTCATATCAACAACATTCAAACCCAAATAGTCCACTCCCTGACTTGATCCATAGTCCAAGAGGTTTCATCGATGCCTCTACATCCTTAATGCCGAAAGTCCTACACACTCAGGAGAACCCAGTCAATATCACATGTCTATGTAAATACAACAAAATAACATATCATCAAATCCATAATATCCCATAATCATAATCAAAATGACCAATAGTATAATATCCCAGATCACTTATGTGCAAGTGTCCTCAAAGAATAAGTTTTCTCTTGGTTTAATCTTCATCCCCAAGTTTCACAGTATATATATGCAGAAATAAAGTGTATCGCAGTATCATAATTCCATATATCAAACATAAATGGGAACTATTGATGCATATCATATGCATCCTCCTAGGTTGCTGAGTGCGGACTATAGTTTTCCCACTAGACCTTGAATTGATCCACTGTTCAACGTTGTAGCTGTCGAATGCGATGGTCCAATATGTGGATTGGATCAGTTGTGAGTGCACCCTCATTAGATACCTACAAGGAACTCATGTCAATAATGTTAAAATAATGTAACTGCAAAGTGTATTCTTATTATTATTTGACATATTATTCATTAGATCAATCCCCATTATGGACTGATCATGCCAGCTATTGTAAAAGGACCAAATCCCCATTTGCAGATTGGTCATAATGTAATTGTAAAAGGTAAAATAAGAAGTCGGCCCCAGAATATATCAAGAGGCACCAAAATATAATAAAGGTGGTTATAACCACCCAGTTGGAGAAGTCAGCCTTGTGAGTGAAGAGACACTTCACACGTGCCAGTCTTGTATAAATAAGGAGCCTAGCGCCTCACTTAGACATACAACTCACTTGCTCATTGAGAGACAAGTTTCAGAACTGCAGTTAGAGAAGAAGGAGAGAGAGTGGTGCATATTTAGGAGAGGATCATCTGTATTAGTTTGAGTTATCTCTTGGCATTGTATTGGCTATCTATAAGAAGGAAGTTTTGCTGGGTTTTCTTCCCCTAGAGGGTTTCCTGGGATAAATGTTGTGTCTCTTGTGATTGTGTATTTTGCAGTGATTTTGTTTTATGCTATTTTTATCTACTGAAATGCAAAGAACTATAATAATGGATTAAACATTAACATGGTATCAGAGCCAAGATGAAGGAAGCATCTTTCACAAGAGTGAAAAACGTCACTGTTGTCGTACATGCAAATTAGGGATTTTTTATGGTGAAGCTTTTCAACCCTAAACCCACCTAGAAAAGTGTGCCCTCCCCCAAGGATTACTTTGGCACTCTCGGTGCACCTTTTGAGTGGTTGGTTCTCCCAGAAAGTTAAACCCTAGCTTCACAAAGTAACAGAAGTACCAGAAAACCAGTGTACCAGAAGTACCAAAGTACCAGAGATACCAGAAAACTAGAAGCACGAGTCCAGAAATCCACAGATCATGTTTGGAGGAGAAAAAGTTGGATTTTCTCAGATCCAAACACAATAGGCTACTCACCTCAACCAGGCGCACCTCTTGGTAAGTTCAGATTTTGATTTTGACTAGTTTCATTTTTCGGTCATTTTCCTAGCTCCAGGTAAAAGATGTCTGAAAGCATTAAACTTGTTGACAATATAGAAGGAGTGGAAAACTTTCATTCCTGGAAGTATAGGATTTGCCTCATTCTTGAAGAGAATGACATAGCAAGATTCGTTAAAGAAGAAGTGTCGGAACCCGCTGATGTTGCAGAAAAGGTAAAGCATCAAAAGGACACAATCATGGCCAAAAGAATCATTGCAGATTAAATCAAAGACCACCTCATTCCTTATGTGTCATCTAAGAATACTTTGAAAGAAATTGTTTATGCCTTGACCATACTGTAGGAAGGAAAGAACATAAACTGAAATATGAATCTAAGAACTCAACTGAAGAATACAAGGATGCAGAAAGGTGAAACTATCCAAGAATATTTCTCCAGAATATCTCAATTCAAAGAACAACTAGAAGCAATTGGAGATACTATAGACACAGACGAACTTGTGATGACAGCCCTAAATGGTTTCACAAGACCTTGGGATGCATTCATCCAAATGATTTCTACCAGAATGAAGAAGCTATTGTTTGATGGTCTATGGGAAGAGTGCATCCAAGAAGAAACAAGAGTAGCAAGTTGTGAAGCATTACTAGAAAGATATGATGATCAAGCCCTAGCTACTCACACTAGAGGAGGAAGGAAGAAACCCTACTTCCAAAAGGAGAGTCATAAAGAGCCTCAACAGTCAAACAAATTCAATCATAAATAATCTCATCCAAGGAGATTTCAGAAGAAAGGACAACGAAAGAAAAGAGACTACTCATCTATACAATGCTATCATCGTGACAAGATGGGACATATTGTGAATTTTTGTCCAGCCAGACGAGAAGAATACAAGAGAAAACATAAGAGGCAACATGCCCATGTAGTCAAAGATGAAGAACCACCTGCAAAGATGATAAGAGAGCAGATCAAAGACCATGTCTTAATCTTGACCCTCTCAGGATCTGTAACACCTGGAGAGAACACTTGGCTCATTGATAGTGGTGCATCCAAGCACATGACGAGACAAAGAAACATTCTCTCTTGTATCTTAGAAAATAATTTTTCTTAGAAAGTGACACTTGGAGATGATTACCAATATTCCATCAAGGGAGTGGGAGAATCAAAACACAAATTGAATTCAAGGAATTCATTGAAGATGAAGGACGTACTATATGTACTAGGTTTGACCAATAACCAACTCTCCATTTCAGATTTAGAAAAGAAAGGCTTCAGAGTTTCCTTTATAGATGGAGAAGTTATTATGTGGGCTAAAGGAGAAACCTTAAATGAAGCAATCATCATTGGAAGTGAAGAAAATGGCTTGTATAAACGTAAGGGTCACTCAGAGGCGGTCATGACCCACACCATTGAAAACTCATGTGAACTTTGGCATAGAAGATTAGCTCACATCAACTACAAGGCGCTACCATACATATGCAAAATAGTCACAGGTTTACCAGAACTCAAAGGTGACCATGAAGGCGTATGCAATGGATGTGCACAAGGGAATAACATCAAGAACCCATTTCCGAAGAGAGACAACAAAGTAGAAGGATTCCTAGAGCTCGTTCATTCAGACGTATGTGGCTCAATTCCATCGTGCTCCATTAGTGGGTATGTATATTATGTATCATTTATTGATGATTATTCTCGTAAGACTTGGATATATTTTTTGAAATCTAAAGATGAAGTGTTCAGCAAGTTCAAGGAATTCAAAGCCTTGATAGAGAATCTTTATGAAAGAAATATTAAGATACTCAGGTCAGATAATGGAGGAGAATACACCTCAAAAGAGTTTGTGAAATTTTGAAAAGATGTTGGGATCAAGAGGGAACTCACTACTCCCTATAATCCCCAACAAAATGGTGTAGCTGAATGAAAGAATAGAACAATAATAGAAGTTGTGAAGACTATTATCCATGATCAAGATCTTCTTATGTGCTTATGGGTAGAAGCAACAATGGAAGTTGTATATGTGCATAACTGATTATCCCATAGTGTACTTGGGCTCAAGACCCCGGAGGAGATGTTAACCAGAAAGAAGCCAGAGGTAAGCCATCTAAAAATATCTGGCTACCCAGTATTTATTCATATACCGAAAGAGAAGAGAAACAAGATGGAACCTCCAGGAAAGAACAGAATATTTGTGGGATACTATGAGGTCTCCAAGGCCTTCAAAATCTATATACCAGGTCACCATCACATTGAGATTAGTAGGGATGTGACCTTTGATGAATATGTAGTGCTCAAGAAATCTAGAAGATGCCAGCTTGAAGAAGTATATGAAGAGGAACCTGTAATCCCCAGTACTGTAATGAGGGAGGTTCCCAGAGACACAGAACCAATGAGGGAAGTCGTAACTTCCCCTGATGAGGAAATTCTAGAAGACCATGATATATCATAAGTCCAAGAACCTGCTCAGATGACGATCCTCCATAAAAGGAATCCAACTTGGGCTAGAGAGCTTATTCAATATGGAGAGAAGTATGGTGTTCCACAAGGAACTACGAGATAGGTGAAAAGACCAAAGACATTTTCCTCTTATAAAACTTTGATGTGTGATCTTCTAGAAGAGGAGCCTACCTTCTTTGAAGAATCCATTCAGAGGAAAGAATGGGCAGATGCCATGATAGAGGAATACCAATCCATAATGAAGAACGAAGTTTGGGAAATAGTTCCCAAACCGAAGAGTAAAGATGTGGTATCATCCAAATGGCTCTTCAAAATAAAACATGTTGTTGATGGAAGTATTGAAAAGTATAAAGAAAGATTTGTCACTCATGGATTTTCTCAAAAGGAAGGAATTGACTATGAAGAGACATTCGCTCCTGTAGCCATATACACTTCAATCAGAACCATCATAGCTCTTGCAGCTAAGATGAAGTGGAAGTTGCACCAGATGGACGTAAAGACAACTTTCCTAAATGGTGTCATCAATGAGGAAGTGTATATAGAGCAACCTCAAGGATTTGAAGTTGAAGATAGGAAGTATCATGTCTTCAGATTAAATAAATCCTTATGTGGATTGAAGAAATCTCCTAGAGCTTCGTATGGCCATATAGACAGTTTCTTTACAATCTTAGGCTTTACCAAGAGTAAAGAATACTCTCACCTCTACTTCAAGATCATGAACAATGAGCCATTAATATTACTGCTATATGTGGATGACTTATTCTTAACTGGAGAATAAAATATCATCGTTGAATGTAAGAAGAGACTTGCCTCAGAATTTGAAATGAAAGACCTTGTCCTAATGCATTATTTCTTAGGCCTTGAGGTATGGAAGAGTCCTCAGAGGATCCTCCTTAACCAAGGAAAGTATACATTCGAAATCCTGAATAGATTCGACATGTTGGACTACAAGTCCATGAATACACCCATGGAAGCAAAGATGAAGTTGTTGGTCAACACTTTGTCAGAGTTGATTGATTCCACACTGTATAGATAGATTATTGGATCGTTGATGTACCTAATGAACACCAGACTAGACATTTGTTTTTCCATGAACACCTTGAGTCAGTTTCTGGTAGAACCCAGACATGTTCACCTAGTGGCTGCAAAACATTTGATGAGGTACCTTAAGGCTACAATATATTGTGGTCTCAACTATGATGGAGATCATGATTTCACATTGAGTGGATATACTAATGTAGATTTGGTAGGAAGTGTTTCTAACAGGAAAATCACTTCAATATGTTGTTTCAGTTTGGGATTAGCCACGATCTCGGGGCAGAGTAGGAAGCAATCTAGCATTGCTCTCAGCACAATGGAAGAAGAATAAATTGTTGCATGTTCTGCCAACTGCGAAGCTATATGGATTCGAAAGTTTCTAACCGGCCTATTTGACTTAGAGATGAAAGAAACCATGATCCTATGTGACAACTAGAGCTGCATAAAGATGACAAAGAATCATGTATTCCACGACAGGCTGAAGCACATAGAGATCTGATATCATTACATCTGTGACATGGTGAAGAGAGGAGCCTTAAAGCTTGAATACATTAGCACGAATGAACAGGTTGCTGATGTGTTGACCAAGCCTCTATGTCATATAAAGTTTGAGAAATTTCGAGATAAGATTGGTATAGTCTGAAAGGACCTTCCTCGAAAGGGGGAGTATTTTCTGTGATGATACATCTCTTTCTTTTGACCTGACGGTTGTGACGTAAAGCAAGATGATGTGATGTGACTAGTACTGTCCTTCTGGCTGGATAGCCGTGATGTAAAGCCAGTCTAGTATCCTGCATATGACTTGATGGTTGTGACGTAAAGCAGGACGAGTACCTTGCTTCTGACCTGATGGTTGTGACGTAAATCAAGATGATATGATGACACTAGCACTGAGCTTCCAACTAGATAGTTGTGATGTAAAGCCTGTCTAGTATCCTGCTTCTGACCTGATGGTTGTGATGTACAGCAGGATGAGTACCTTTCTTCTGACTTGATGGTTGTGATGTAAAGAAAGATGAAGTGATGAGACTAGAATTGAGCTTTTGGCTGGATATCTATGACGTAAGGCGAGTCTAGTATCCTTCTTCCGACTTGATGGTTGTGACATAAAGCAGGATGAACATCTTGCTTCCATCTTGACAGTTGTGACGTAAAGAAAGAATATGAGATGAGACTATAACTGTTCTTTCGTCTTGATAGCCATGACGTAAAGCCAGTTTAGTATTATTATGATGAGCCAGCCTCGTGCTGTGATGATGATGATGATGTATCATTTTTATACTAATACATATTGATGCAGATGATGATTGTATTCCTTTGAGAATGACGATGTTGCCGATGAAGAAAAATTCCAAAGATTTATAGATACGTCAGTCAGTGTTCTGAGATGATATTGATGATGTTGTCCTCTCACCCACTTGATGTTGTTGTTGATGTTTTCCTCTCTCTCTCACCTGGTGCTATTGAAGAATACCCTTCTTGTTAAGGGGGGGTGTTAAAATAATGTAACTGCAAAGTGTATTCTTATTATTATTTGATATATTATTCATTAGATCAATCCCCATTGTGGATTGATCATGTCAGCTATTGTAAAAGGACCAAATCCCTTTTTGCAGATTGGTCATAATGTAATTGTAAAAGGCAAAACAAGAAGTTGGCTCCAGAATATATCAAGAGGCCCCGAAATATAATAAAGCTGGTTATAACCACCCAGTTGGAGAATTCGACCTTGCCAGTGAAGAGACACTTCACACGTGCCAGTCTTGTATAAATAAGGAGGCTATCACCTCACTTAGACATACAATTCACCTGCTCATTGAGAGACAAGTTTCAGAACTGAAGTTAGAGAAGAAGGAGAGAGAGTGGCACATCTTTGGGAGAAGATCTTCTATATTAGTTTTAGTTATCTCTTGGCATTGTATTGGCTATCTATAATAAGGTAGTTTTGATGGGTTTTCTTCCCCTAGAGGGTTTCCCAAGATAAATGTTGTGTCTCTTGTGACTGTGTATTTCTTAGTGATCTTGTATTATGCTATTGTTATCTATTGAAATGAAAAGAACTATAACAATGGCTTAAACATTAACAAACAACATGTATAGGATCACTAATATAACATCTCAAAACAGATACATGAAAAGCATCATGCATATGCCTCAAGGATTAGGCAAGATGATGCAGGAGCATCATAAGAAGCCAGCAAAGCAAGCGTGAAGGAAAAGACAGTTGGAAACGCACCAACGCACATTTTGAAAATGTTTTAAAATTAAATGAAGAGACATTAATGCAATAGCTGGGAGACGTATTCTCATTTATGTTTTGGAGGTTGTAAACAGATCTTGAGCGTTGTTCACATATGTCAAATATGGAGGCATTTATTTGTATTGAAAGTAAAGTAGGTAGTTTTTAATTCTTATTAGATAGCTTGTAGTGTAGGAGGGAAAACTCGTAAAAGACACCCTCGCTTGTATCATTATATCATTCCCAATTGTATGATTCAAAATCTATTGAGTTGTAGAAGAGAATTGTAGAGAAGAACCAATGTACAGAAACACTTGAGTTAATATATGAAGCTTTGACTCAATTTTCATGGTGTTATTATGCTTGATGTTTACATCTGTTGAATGGTATGTTTACAGTTGTTTTGTTTCTTTGATTATGCATTCATTTCAATGTTATGTTATCTGTATGATTTCATGTTAAATGTATGAAGTTTGTGAGAGAGGAAGAATGAGTTTCAATTGTTTATCTTCTTGAGAATTCCTACAACGATTGTAGTGAACGTCTGCAAGCTGTGTGTTGACGAAGTTCTGAGTTTTATATCAGAAAAATCAGGAGAGATACCATTGTTCTCATATCAACCAAAGTGAAAGGTTAACTCAGAGCCGTGCAAGGTGTGTGCAGGCTGGGTGAGGTCTTGGATTTTACCAATCCAAGAGGAAGACTGAAAGACTGTTGTTTCAAAGAGTGTATAGAGTCGAAGATCCAAATAACCAGAGGTTATTTGAAATTTGCATCAAGGAGTGAGTTTAGGGACCCTTTTCGAGGCCTTGAGTTTGAAAGCGAAAGATCAGAAGGGATAGAACCTTTGAAGTGTCCAAAGGGAGACGAAGGTCAAAGAGGTAGAAGTCAAGTTCAGGAGGGAGGACGCCAAGTCATTTGGGCAGAAGTCCTTGAGATTTTAAATCGGATGGTGGAATCACTTCAAGAAGAAGTGTTGATTTACCGTGGGTTGTGGGATCTGACAGACCAGTGAGAAGATTAAAGCTAAGTGTTTTCAGTATGCAGAATCTCAGGAGGGATAGTGGTCGTTGGAATGATATCAACAAGAGATGTTTATTTCATTCTTGAATTCCATCATTTCGGAGTTTGGGCATTAGAGAAGTATTTGACTTGGAGTCGAGAGTCGCGAACTCCTGATTTGTGAACTCTTGATAGAACTAGGAGCGTTAGATGATAGGAAAACTCAAAGTTGTTGATCTATGGCAAGGGGTTGTCATGGTTTCAAAAGTCATCGAAAGGAGTTTTTGCATAGAGAAACATCAATACGTGAAATCCCAGGTGCCGAAGGGATTTTACCGCGGCTCATAGTCAGAAGTCACATGAGAGAAAAGTCAAGAAAGGAATTAAATTCCCATTGGCCTTTTCAAGTTTTGGGGATTGTTGAGTCAAGGGGTCTCACATATGGAATCACGAAGTCGCGAAATCCGAAATAACCGCTTGGGTAAAGGTTGTGGTCATATTAGAGATCATGTGGGAGTGATTTGTCACTTGGTGTTTCTTCGCATGGGCACAAATCCAAAGAAGGACCCGTGGATACACACTTGTGGGTGTGAGTGATTTCCTGTGGAGAAATCGAAGAGTCAACCAGACTCTCAAGGAGATAAATAATGATCCTAAGACTGGGAGGTCATGCAGAATCTGCTAAGGTAGGGGGTGCTGGGTAAAGAGTGTTATCAGAGCCTATCCTAGAATTTTCTTTTTGTTTTTTGCAGGGTATAGATTGAAACAATGCCGCCAAGAAGGAGAGAAATACCAATTCCCGATGCAATTGTGGAAGGGAGACAAGAGAACTTCGTGCTCGACTAGATGCTATGGAAACAACACAAAGATGAGCAACTAACATTGGAAATGTCAGTGAAGCCGAAAGTGAAAATGAAGTTGGAGATGAAGAAGAATCCGTAGCCGAAGATGTTGTAGAAGAACATCTATTCAGGGTTGTTGCAAGAATTGAAGCCATACCAAAGATAGACATTTTGATGTATGAAGGAAACTTAGACATTGAAGAGCTTCTAGATTGGTTTAGGGCTATGGACAAATACTTAGACTATGAGAATGTCGAGGAAGATAAGAAAGTTAAACATGCCGTCACCAGACTTAAAGGGCATGCAACACTGTGGTGGGATGAACTGTAGGCTAACAAGCATTGCAAAGGAAAACAAAGAATCAAATTATGGGATAGTATGGTTGCAAAAAATAAATCCAAGTTTATACCCATAGACTACCAAATCAATCTATTTCAAAGAATACAAAACTTGAGACAGAAGGTGATGACAGTGAAGGAGTACACTGAAGAGTTTTACAGGCTCAACATTAGAGAAGGTCATCGAGAAAGTGATGATGAAAAGGTTGTCAGATACATAAATGGCCTGAGATATGACATTCAATATGAGATGAGAATGATGATGATAAGGAATGTAGAAAATTCTTATCAAAAGTCTCTGAAGGATGAAGAAAAATTGGCCCAAAAGCAAGGTCAAAGAAGCAAAGGTTGAATTCAGAGCAGAGGCAAAGCAATTACCCAGGACAAAATTCAGAAGTTGAAGGAGGGAGAAAAGCAACCTCATACTCACCTTGAAAGAGGAGGATGTTCACAAGGAGGACAGTATGCCGATAGAAATACTTTTCTGCGAGAAAGAGGAAGAGGAAGAGGAAGAGGAGGCAAGATAAAATATTTTTTCTATGGAAATATCAGACATAAATCATTTGAATGTCCCGATAGAAAAAGGGATGGAGGAGAAGCTCACATTTTAGAAGCACAAAAGAGAAATGTTGAAGCAGAAGATGCAGAAGGTGGAAGGTCACTAATGATGAGGAAAGTTCTCTTGAAGCCAGAGAAAGAGATAGAGAATCCAGTCCAAAGAAACAGTTTGTTCAGAATTGTTTGCAAGACCAAGGATAGGGTATGCAAGGTAATAGTTGACAGTGGAAGCATAAACAATGTAGTATCCACAGAAATGGTGGAAAATATGGAATTGGAGACTGTTGCACATCCAAGCCCATACAAAGTCTCTTGGTTACAAAAGGGACATCAGGTAACTGTCACTAAGAAATGTTTAGTTGAATTCAAGATAGGAGGTTACAATGATGAGATCCTGTGTGATGTTATTCCCATGTATGTTTGTTGTATTTTGTTGGGGAGACCATGGCAATATGATAGGAATGTTGTTCATGATGGGAGAAATAACACATACACCTTAGAAAAGAATGGTAGAATGCATATGTTTCTGCCAATTAAGGACAAGGAGGTGAAATGAGAAGCCAAGAATACTATACTTCTCAATAGTGGGAAGGAGATTCTTAATGAATTCAAGAAAGAAGAAGACATCCAGTTTGTTATGGTAAGAAAGCCTAGATTCATTCTGACCAGTACCAAGATAGATGATCTACCATAAGAAATACAAGAATTGCTAGAGGAGTTTGTTGATATAGTGGTGGACGAATTACCTTGTTCGTTGCCGCCCATCAAGAGCATAAGCCATCATATTGATCTTATACCTGGAGTGAGTTTACCAAACAAAGAAACATACATATTGATGCCACAGGAGAATGAAGAAGTCAAAATACAAGTCCAGGATTTGATGGAAAAAGGATTGGTTAGAGAAAGTTTGAGTCCATGCATTGTACCTACAATGTTAAGTCCAAAGAAATATGGTGGATGGAGAATGTGTATAGACTCAAGAGCTATAAACAAAATCACCATCAGGTATAGATTTCCTTTACCAAGGATGGATGACTTGATGGATTGCCTAAGTGGAGCAAAGCTCTTTTCAAAGATTGATTTTAAGAGCGGATATCATCAAATTAGAATGAGGGAAGGTGATGAATGGAAGACAACCTTCAAGACAAATGAAGGTTTGTATGAATGGCGTGTCATGCCATTTGGATTGACAAATGCACCCATTACTTTTATGAGGCTGATGAATGAAGTCTTGAAATATTTCATAGGAAAGTTGTAATCGTATATCTTGATGATATACTGATCTTTAGTAAGATTCAAGAAGAACATAAAAAGCATTTAGCTACAGTGATGAGGAGATTACAGCAAGATAAATTGTTGATCAATTTGAAGAAGTCATCCTTCATGAAGACAAAAATCATTTATTTGGGTTTTGTAATCTCTTCGAATGAATTGAAAATGGATCCTGAGAAGGTAAAAGAAATCAAGGATTGGCCATCACCAAAGAGTATCTTTGAAGTTCGAAGATTCAATGGATTTGCTAGATTTTACAAGAAGTTCATCAGGAATTTTAGTGGAATATGTGCACCAATGATGGACACAGTCAAGAAAAGACACAAATATTTTCATTGGACAGAGGAAGCAGAGAAGATTTTCAAGTTGTTGAAGGAAAATATAACCGGACAACCAGTTCTGGTTCTACCAGATTTCAGCAAGACATTTCAAGTCAGGTGTGATGCAAGTGGATTTGCGATTGGAGTGGTCTTAAGCCAAGACAACCAACCGATTGCATACTTCAGTGAGAAAATGAATGAGGCTAAGCTAAAATATTCAATGTATGACAAGGAGTTTTATGCAGTCATACATGCATTGAAAAAATGGAGGCATTACTTGGTTTCGAAAGATTTTGTCTTGTATAGCGATAACCATGCTTTACAACTCATAACTCAAGAGTTAAAATTGAACCAGAAGCATGAAAAATGTGTTGATTACATGCAAAATTTTACTTTTGTTATAAAGTATATTTCTGGAACTGCTAACAAAGTTGTTGATGATTTGAGCAGGAAAAGTTTGATTCTTCAAGAGTTCAAACTAAAGACCTTAGGTTTTGACAACTTCAAGGAAATGTAAAAGGATGATGCAGATTTAAAAGAGGCTTATGAAGAATGTGAGAATCCAATTCTCAGAGATAGAAGCCAATGGAATGAATATATGATTCATAATGGAATATTGTTCAGGGGTAATCAGTTGTGTATTCTGCAGAGTAATATCATAGAAAATCTTCTGAAGGAAAAACATAGTGGAGGATTGGCTGTACATTTCAGCCATGATAAGACATTTGCACAATTGAATGGGTCATACTAATGGCTAGGGATGAGGACAGATGTCAAGAAATTCATGAAAAAGTGCAGAATTTATCAACACGCAAAAGGGAAAAGACAGAATACAAGTTTATATCAACCATTGCCAGTACCAGAGAGGCCATGGGATGCCGTAAGTATGGATTTTGTGTTAGGACTGTCGAGGAGGCAAAGAGGATGTGACTCAATCTTCATGGTAGTCGATATATTTTCTAAAATGGCACATTTCATTCCATGTCAGAAAACAGTGATGCAACTCACATTGCAAATTGGTTTTTCAAAGAAGTTGTTAGACTTCACGTCTTACCCAAGAGTATTGTATCAGACAAGGATACCAAATTTGTAGGTCATTTCTAGAGAACCTTATGGAAGAATCTGGGGACTAAATTATATTTTATTTAAACATATCACCGTTAGACAGATGGACAACTGAGGTAGTGAATAGAATCTTGGGAGATTTGTTGAGGAGTTTGGTAGTTGAACATCACAGTCAATGGGATCAGATTCTTCCACAAGCGGAATATTCATACAGCGATTCACCAAACATGAGTACAGGACAAAGACCATTCCCGATAATGTATGGAATTCAATCAAGAGGATTCTCTGAGTTGGAAGGCCTAGAGCAGAACAAATTTAGGAATGCTAGCACAGAGGATTTTGCAGCGGAGATGCAAGAGATCCATAGTGAAATCAGAAAGCGATTGCAAAATTCCAGCCAGGAATACAAGCGTAGAGAAGATCAACACCGGAAATAAATTCAGTTTGAAGTAGGTGATTTGGTTCTGGCTCTTCTCAGAAAAGAAAGGTTCCTAAGGGGAACATACAATAAGATGAAGATGATGAATATTGGGCCGTGTAAAATCATAGAAAGTTTGAAGTAAATGCTTATGAGATTGAATTACTGGATGGGGTAGGAATATCGGCCATATTCAACACATAATATCTATATCATTACAGAGAAGATGGAACAGAGATATTAGAGGATCATAAGGAAGTCCAATGGGTGAAACAAATGACTCTAGCTGAAAACCCACAGATGGAAAGGATCATTATTCAGAGGGTCAATGAGAAGACTCGAAGGAAAACATATTTTGAATACTTGTAAAAGACACCCTCGCATGTATCATTGTATCATTCCCAATTGTATGATTTAGAATATGTTGAGCTATAGCAGAGAGTTGTAGAAAAAAACCCATGTACATGAACACTTCAGTTAATATATGAAGCTTTGACTCAATTTTCATGGTGTTATTATGCTTGCAGTTTACATCTGTTCAATGGTATGTTTACAGTTGTTTTGTTTATCTGATTATGCATTCATTTCAATGTTGTGTTATATGTATGATTTCATGTTAAATGTATGAATTCTGTGAGAGAGGAAGAATGATTTTAAATTGTTTCTCTTCCTGAGAATTGCTGCAAGGAGTGAACTGAACGTCCACAAGGTGTGCATTGATGAAGTTCTGAGTTTTATCTCAGAAAACTCAGGAGAGATACTGTTGTTCTCATATCAACTGAAGTGCGAGGTTAACTCAGATCCATGAAAGGTGTGTGTAGGCTAGGTGAGGCCTTGGATTTTACCAATCCAAGAGGAATATTGAAAGACTGTTGTTGCAAAGAGTGTACGGAGTCGAAGATCCAAATAACCAGAGGTTATTTAAAATTTGTCGCAAGGAGTGTGTGCAGGGAAACTTTGGAGGCCTTGAGTTTGCAAGAAAAATCTCAGAAGGGATATAATATTTGAAGTGTCCTAAGGGATACATAGGTCAAAGAGCCAGAAATCAAGTTTAGGAGGGAGGATGCCAATTTATTTGGCCAGAAGTCCTTGAAACGTTAAATCGAACGGTGGAATCGCTTCAAGAAGAAGTGTCGATTTAGTGTGGTTCATTGGATCTCACAAACCAGTGAGAAGATTAAGGTTGAGGTTTTTTAGTATGAAGAAGCTAAGGAGGGATAGTGCTCTTTGGAATGAGATCAACAAGAGAATTTGATTTCATCCTTAAATTCCATCATTTCAGAATTCAGGCATCAAAGACGATTTTGACTCGGAGTCGAGAGTCGCGAACTCCCGATTTGTGAAGTCCCGATAGAACTAGGACTGTCATATCATAGGAGAACTCGGAGCCGTTGATCTATGGCAAGGGGTTGTCATGGTTTCGAAAGTCAGCAAAAGGCGTTGTTGCATAGAGAAACGTCGATACACGAAATCCCCGGTGCCGAAGGGATTTGACCCTGGGTCATAGTTAGAGGTCACATAAGAGAAAAGCCAAGAAAGGAATCAAATTCCCATTGGCCTTTTCAAATTTTAGGGATTGTTGAGTCAAGGGGGTTCACATATAAAATCGTGAAGTCATGAAAGCTTGGGTAAAGGTTGTGGTCATATCAAAGATCACATGGGAGTGAGTTGGAACTTAGTGTTTCTTCACATGGGTGCAACTCCAAAGAAGGCCTGTGGATACACACTTGAGGGTGTGAGTGATTTCCTATGAAGAAATTGAAGAGTCAACCAGACTCTCGTGGAGACAAAGAATGATCCTAAGACCAAGAGGTCATGCAAAACCTACTGAGGAAGGGGGTGCTACATCACAAGACTAGTCAATAGGCCACGTGCCCTCTCTTTTCCACAATCTCACAGGTTAGAACCCCTTCCAAACTTGATCGAACTCTATTGCAGTTTCACCCGCAAGAATATACGATCGCCAATTTCATAACTACAATTGATACGACGTGCATCGACATAACTTGTAATGAACCCCAAAATTGTCATAAAAAAAAAAATCTAAGGGACATTAATCTCCGATTTTTCATTGAATAAATTTGTAGATCATATGAAGACCTCTTATTTCCTTATTTCCTGTCCTAAATCTCTGTGAGGTAATTTACATGCCAGATGATGACACTACCACACTAGTCTAACTTACTTTAAGGAGCATATTTTCTATCCTTCCCTTCATACTCAAACCACACCCATTTATAAGTATAATTAAAAATATAGGTAGTATGTTAGGCTTAAGATTTCTATCCCCTTTCTCTCCCTTAGTCTAGGGTTCCCATGTTAGCATGCAAGACTATTTAATTGACATTATAGGAAAGTTCATACAACAGATATAAGGGAACGGAGTTGAGACTATGTCCCTTACCCTCGCTTGACTTGATCTTAACTAAATATTAAATCGATGAAGTCCAATGAACGATGGTTTAACTATAGTGAACAATTGGTTTGGCATATTCCAACTCACCATATTGTGAAAGGGACTGAACTGACTTCGTAAATTTCAAGATGTGGAAGTGATGGTCTTCTGTCAGATGAAATTAAGACTCTGTTTTTCTATTAAATGGCAGTCCTATATTATACGAATTACAATGTCCTCACCTAGCTTCATCGAACCGAGACGTGCCAACTCTAATCTTGTCACATGGTCCAACTATCCATCGTACGATTATCATTTACAGTGTGTAGTTAGGGTTTTTCAAGGGTTTAATGTCTTTACTCTTTCATTGTGGAATCCCCTCGATGAGCTCTGTGTAATGTCTCTCAGATGCTGACTGTCACAAAAGGGTTAACGAGAACCGGAGGTTGTTATCTCCATCTACCCTTCCTGTTAAGCACTCGTTTTCTATACTTCTGGTTGTTAAGGTGACTCGGCTCTCTGTTATAGTGAAATAACCCTCGTACCCATATTTCCCATTTAAATTTTACTTTGAGTCCCCCATTAAAGTTGTTATGTATAACTTTCATGAGTTAAACCTGTTTTCTGGGCGAGTAGAGTCTTTCTATGGGCTTAAATTCTGTCTTCTAGGGAGGTACTGGCACCCTCTTCCCTTACCCCGATTCTAGAGACCATACCATGCTAACAAAATGACTCCTACGGTTTGTACTGTATAACCCCAATATCATCTATGGTCTCTCTATAGAAGTAGGTCGAGGCCTGTTGTTAAGTTTTATTGAAATCCTTGTGTTATTTATGTTTTCCTTCTATTATTATCATCGTCTAGGAATGCCTCTTACATTATCAATAACCTGGTTCAGTAAAATTTATACTCCAACGTTTATTCTATATCGTACTCCTTGACCTTCTTGTGTCGCATTTTATATTCAATTATATGTTAACTATTAGCATGGTTAATTTTTTCATTGCCAGTGTATATATATATATATATATATATTAGTTCTTGTTAATGGTATTGTTTGCTAATGATCGACCCCTTTGGCTATGAGGGTACCCATCAGGTGGACCTTGTCTCCTTCCACTCTTCCAGTTTCGTGGGAGACATCCAGATATACATGTAGAGAAAAGGGTCGGCCTGCCCTATGGCCTGAGTTAAGTATTCTTCTAGGATAAACTCTTTTGATTACCTTCGTTTGAAATTTATCATTCGACTTATATTTGTAGTGAGTACTAAAGTAAACCTGTAACCTCCTTGCAGGGTTTCGACCATGTACAAGTATGGGTGTTGGCTTTCAACAAGATGAACAAGGTAATTGAGTTCCCTTCTAAACTCTTCGGGTTTCCAACACTTTGAAGGATCCGACTTTAGTTTAGATTTAAATTAGTTTGGGAGTTACGTCTGATTTCATGTAATGGCCGGAAAATGAAAATGGAGGTTTCCTAGTATTCTGTGTTTTCCTGGGTGGTTTTCCATGTGTAATAACTCCTTTGGAGATTACTTTACATACCCTCTCCTTAAATAATTAAATAAAGGAATAACTGTTGGATAAATTTTTACTCTCCATTCTTTTTTTCTCCTCTACACAAAAAGAATTGGTTATCGGGGTTGTTGTCCTAACTTGTATATCCAATATCAGAATTTATATCTTCCTCATTGTTGATTTTGATTTAGCAAGGACAAGACTGGAGGTCCAGTTTTACTTAATATATGCTTACTTTACTCCTTCTCTTACGAGTTGTAAGGATATGCCCGTATGTGAATTACTACAAATTTTAAATTTCATTTATACTGTAGGTAGACACCCATTGGATTGTAATAAAAATAGTTGAGAGGTTTTTAGATTCTGTATTCAGTATTTCGATCATATAGATGCACTTACTTGTCCAATTGAAAAAAATTATTACTTTAAACAAAATAGGAACACGTCTATATATGAATATGTATTTTCTTCATATGATTGGGTAGTTCCACTGACGTTAGGTTTGCACTTGTACATTTAAAGGTTTCTAGAATTTTGTTTAGTATTTCATAGTTAAATACTATTTATATCTAAATGTATCTATGTATGTAATTGCATACCTTAGTAGGGATTTTAATGACTCCAAAATATTTAACTAGTTCTGGTTGTATAATTACAAGTAGACAGTTTTATTGTGAGTATTGATTTAAAATCTGACAGACTCAAAGCTAGATTTAAGTATGTTTATCTAATAACCTTCCTTCAAATGAGAAAAAGGCTCTTGATTACATTGTCTTCATATAAAGCTATCTTCCATATAGCCACATGATCTATCATGAATTTCCATACGAGTAGGGTTCCATTCTGATTCGAGGTGTTGGTCTATACAGGTTGGAGACAATACAGTTCTTGAATATATTGTCTACATATAATCTTAGACTAATTCTATACTTCTAGAGTTCGCATTTTGTTTACTCTTGATTTCTTCATACAAACTAACTCTTCCCTTACTGCGATTTACATAATACATAGTGGTTTTTACTACACAGTTCGCTATTTATATTTTGTCCCTACCACAAATGGATTAATCAAGAGTTTTATCATTCCTTCATTATAATAATAAAAATAGTATTATTCTGATAACAGAAAGCTTGTTGGGATAATATAGATGTAGTTTTAACCAACAGGAATATGTCCACAAGTAACCTACAACAATTCTTTAATTCTATATAATATCCATGACTACAAGAAAATCCATCAGAACAACAACACATACAATCATTTCAATGGCACAAATTCGGTAAGGAAATTAGAGAGTACATATTTGAACTGGTTGTTGGAAAACAAAGGGAATGACCATGTTCGTCCCAACCTTAGAATAGGGTATCCAAATCACTTTCCCAATTCACCCCCTAGCTTGAGCATGAATCCATGAGGGTGAACTTGAAATCTCCCCTCCCGCAATGTTCCTCTATCTGTTTAGTCCTCTCCTTGCCTCACACTCAATATTTAGTGTTCATAACAACAAGTACACAATAGTTTTCTTTCCTGCATACTAGGCAGTGTCCTTCCTCCTCACATATGCTACTTATCCAAAAATATTTTTTCCTAGGTCTTTCTTCCCTCCCTTGGGAATTTTTGCAGCTTCTTAGATCTCTGATTTTCAGGGGCTTCCAATGGCCAAATCTCTGATTTTCCACTTGTAACAATCATCCCGGAGGTGGTTCCAACATGTTCCCCACTCATGGAGTCATGGTCAGCTAAATTTAGCATGGTTGTTCCATTTGTCCTCCTGCAATAATTAAAACAATATTATGTTTACATACAAATGTCATAGTCAAATAAAGTGTTAGGTAAAATCTGGTCTCTGTCCAACAGTCATAATAATTAATTACAATTTTTTAAATTCGAAATTTTGAATTGCCATAAATGGAAAAAAAAATTCAAATTCGAATTTACTTAAAACGGAATAATTTTCAATCAAATTTTGAATTTCAAAAATACTTTATTTTTGGGGATGTCACATCCTTTACCCCTTCAATAAAACACTCTCCTCAGTGTTTTTTCCTTTCTTGGAATAGGATTTAATGAGATTTCCACAAATCTCCCTCCAACTCCCAAGTGGCCTCCTCAGGACTAAAGTGCTTCCATTCCACTTTTACCTGAGCAACAACTATGTTCCGAAGTGTTATTTCTCTTCGTTCCAGAATGTGCAGGGGTTCTGCCTAGAACTCGCCCTATGGTTCCACTTGCACCAAGTTCCAATCAATCATATGAGGAGGGTCATGGACATATGTTTTCTACAATGAAACATGAAATACATTATGAATTCTTAAATTAGATGGAAGTGCAAGTTGGTAAGCTACGGGTCCAATTTGAGCTAATATCTTGAAGCGCCCACAAAACCTAAGTGCCAACTTTGCATAGTTCCTGAGTTTTAGTGAACTCTTTCGGGCTTTGACCTTTAAGTAAACATGATATCCCACTTGGAACTCCAAGTGTCTTCTTTTCTGGTCCGCATAACTTTTATGTCTGTCTTGTGCCTCTTTTAAGTTTTGTTCTACCTTTTTTACCGTACTTTCCATTTCTTGCAGTTTTTCTGGTCCAACCATGAGCCTGTCAACTGGGTCATCCCAGCTAATTGGTGTCTTATACTTTCTGCCATATAGGACCTCGAAGGGGCTCAACTTAGCCGAAGTTTGGTACCCATTGTTATATGCGAACTCTACCAAATGCAGGTAGTCTTCCCACTTACTCGGTTTTTTTCTTACGTACATGTGGAGCATATATTCTATGATCTGCTTTGTTCGTCCAGTTTGTCCATCTGTTTGTGGATGGTAACTTGTGCTGAAATTCAAATTAGTATTTATCCTTGCAAACAATTCTTTCCAAAAAGTGGACGTAAATTTTACGTCTCTATCAGAGATCACCATTTTAGAAACACCATGCAGTCTAAAAAATTCTTTCATAAATATTGCAACGATATTTATAGCTTTAAAAGTAGATTTCACAGTAATAAAGTGTGCGGACTTACTAAGTTTATCGATTACCACCATAATAGAATCATTTTGTTTCTGAGTTTTAGGAAAACCTGTTATAAAGCCCAGTGATATGGTCTCCCATTTCCATTCTGAAACTGGTAACGACTGCAATAGGCCGGCTGGATGTTGGTGTTTGGCCTTAACCTACTGATAATATTAGCACCTAGCCAAGTATTCTGCTGTTTTTCCCTTCATATTAGGCTAGTAAAACAGATTTCTAAGTGTTGTTATTGTTTTTTGGAATCCTGGATGGCCAGAATATGGTTTGTTATGCACTTCTTCCAAGAGTGTTAACTTTAACTCTGTTGAATCTAGTATGTAAAGTCTGTTTTTAAACCATAATAATACCTTCTTGTCTATACTCAAATCTGGTTTATCGGAGGTTACAATACTATTTTGTAATTCTGCCATTACCTTAGTGTAATTTTCATTGTTAATGCATGTCGACCTTATTCTTTGTTCCATATCACTTTCTTCCCTACTGACATTTACCTAAAATAACACATGGACTCTTCTACTTAAAGCATCTACTACCTTATTTTCCTTGGCCTTGATATGTCTAACTTCGAAGTCAAATTCACTCAAAAAGGCTATCCACCTTACTTGCCTTGCATTAATATCTGGTTGGGTAAATGGATATTTCACACCGCTATTATCCATCAATAGTTAAGAAAATTCTACCCATTATGTAGTGTCGCCACATTTTTAAGGCGTGTATCACTGCTACCAATTCTAAGTCACGAGTGACATAATTTTGCTCATGTTATTTTAATTTCCAAGACTCATAACGAATCACGTGTCCTTCCTAAGTTAGGACACCACCTAGTCCTTCTTTACTCACATCAACACATATGGTAAAGTATTTATCTGGGTATGCTACCTTCAATATGGGTGTAGTTGTCAATAATTCCTTCAACTTGTTAAAACTGTCCTGACACTTCTATGACCAGTTAAACTTGGTCCCTTTCTTTTGTAAAGACATGATAGGGTAGGCTATCTTGGAAAACCCCTCTATAAATTTGTTATAATATCTAGTGATTCCCATGAATGACCGAATATCTACTACATCCTTGGGTACCAGCCATTCCATGATGGCTTTTATTTTCTCAAGGTCGACGACAATGCCTTATGCTGAAATTACATGTCCCAAATATTGTATTTCCTTTTGATAAAAGTCACAATTATCAAATTTGGCATACATTTTGGGTTTCCTCAACGTTTGCAGAACTATTCTTAAGTGTTATTCATGTTCTTCCTTTATTTTAGAATATACCAGAATATCTTCGATAAATAATAGCACAAACTTGGCTAAGTATTGACTAAAAATATTGTTCATCAGGCACATAAACGTGGTTGGTGCGCTAGTGAGTCCGAAAGGTATGACTATGAATTCGTAGTGTCCATATCTTGTCTAATTTTTTTTTTCTTATATCCTCATCCTTAATCCTAACTTGATGATAACCGGATCGTAAATCCAATTTCGAAAAGAGTTTGGCCCCACCTACTTGATCAAACAGGTCATTTATCCTCGGTAAGGGGTACTTGTTCTTAATAGTCATTGTTGAGTGAAAAATATGTCGCATAAATTCTCAACGATTTAATGTCAACCAGGAGCTCGTAAGCTTAGAGGCACAACACAATATGTGCGAGGATTGAAGTTGTCTATTCTAAACTACTAAAGCAAAGAACACAAAAATAACATGAATATACAAATGACAAATTTTACCTACTATATACAACACATAGGTGTACTGGCATCAGTGCATGGGGGCCCTTCCATCCTTCAGCAAGTACACCATAATCTTAACATGAAATAGAGATCAAAATGGAAGCATGTCTTGTATATATGATTACATCAATTCAAAACATGAGCATTTCCTGAACTTCACACCTATATCTCCATCTATCTCTATCTTTCCTCCATCTCCATATCTATATGTCATATCCCTTGAAAGGAGAAGTCTCTCCTATTTATATAAGAGCATAA